>CM021105.1:269360498-269392909 GCA_007115665.2 Sequoiadendron giganteum
CTCTCTCTCCCTCTCACCCTCAACTTCCCCCCCCCCTCTCTTTGCCCCTACCTTTGCTCTTTTCTCTCTATCTCCTCTCCCTCCCCTTCCCCCCTTTCCCCTCCCTCTCCCTCTCCTCTCCCCCTCTCTTCCTCTCTCCATCACTCTCCCCCTCTCCCTCTCACCCTCATATGCCTGGCCTCTCACTGCCTTCCTCTCTCCCTCTCGCTCGCACCTTCCTTCCCCCCTCTCTCTCTTTCTCCCCCTCTCTTTGCTCTTTTCTCGCTATCTCCTCTCTCTCCCCTTTCCCCCTTCTCTCCTCTCTCTTCCTCCCCCCTCTCTCTCCCTTCTCCCTCCCCCACTCAACTAAAAAAGTAAATCATTAAATGAAAAAGTAAAGAAACAAACATTCAATTGCAATATTTGATAACTATGCCTTTCATAACATTGAAATTTAATATTCAAGTATAACATAATACATAATAATTTTGCATCTCAAAAATTAGTTTTCTAAATATTCAAGATATATTCCTTCTTCAATTCCTCAAACATCACAATTAATTCAATTAAAGAGTCTTATATTATAACTTGTTCGTTTTTGTAATGAATAAGATTGTGTAATCTATTATGAAAAATATAAGCAGACAGACTCTAATGGTGATATGCAAATTTCCACTTAGATTCTTCACAAAATTATAGAAAACCATGCAGTTCCGATTTTATGTACAACTGTGATATCTCTAAGTTTCACTGAGAGTTCCATGTCAAGTTTGATAATATTATGTACTTCTCTATACTAAGATGGTATGGGTTAACCTATCTATGGGTTATGCAATTTACACTTGACAGGAAATATTGAGTTTTCAATAGTTAATTATCATGTAATTGAGGTTTTAACTTTTAACAGTTCTCTGTTTTATGACTTCGCTTTTAAAGTAAAAATGACCAGAGAATATTACAAACGCAGCAAAGAGTTTTACCCAACCTATAACCCTAAAACAAACACACTCAAGTCAACTTTCACCATTCTATCTATGTGGTGTTCTTGTCAGCTACATTATCTCATCTTTAATTTGGACAAGAAATGTGGACCGGTTGCATCCTTTCAGCATTGTAACAAAATTGTAAGGTTTGATTATCGAAACATATAAAGAAGGTGTTACCTACAATTACAATGTACATTTGATGCAGTGTGGTATAAAATGGTAATCCTCTTGAAACCATATATTCAATTTTAGCGGGTATATATGACAGCTTGGAAAAAAAAGCTTTCATGTTATAGAGCTCAAAGCTGCAAGTATATCAGTACATCACAAGCAAATCATTCTCTATGAGCACAATTGTTCTATGTACAAGTAACTAAGTTCAAAAGCCAGTATCTTATAAATTTGAAGTTCAAGCTGAAATACCTGTAGAGGTGTGCTAGCACAAACATTTCAACAGTTCTCCTCGCAAACTCTATGAGACATTTTTCATCACAATCAACAGAATCCATACCAAAATCGTCACCTGAACCTCCATCCTGCATGTGATAAAAATAAGAATATTAACAACATACTACTTCGCAGGCATTACATGTCCCAAAGATTTGTCAATGGGGAAAGAGACCGGAGGATGAGAATCACAAAGAAGTAAATTACATTCACCATTCATTCCCTACTTATGCAACCCACTCCCTCCCCTAACAAATACTATGAGGTGCTTGTGCACTATGTGTGCAACATACTCTAGAAAAATGTCACTTTGTAATGACTACTAAAGGAGGTAATCTTGTAATGACTTAATCATACACAGTTCAAATCTTCCAAAATAAATTAAAACTAACTAAAAATTACCCATGGGAAACATAAATTACTTATTACTTGTATAAACAACTATTCCTTTTAAAAAAATTAAAGGAACCCAAAAAAAAAATGAACCGTGAAAGCCATTTTATATTGGGATTAAAATTCTAGGTGAAGTGAAACCAAGAGATATAGTATGGACTATGGGATGTTAAAATCATCCAAAAGATTGCAAGTGAAATTTTGGAAGGTTAAATCTCTACAGGAAAAAGCATATACAAATTGAAAAAATACCATTCGTAAAAATATTCAGTACCACACCACATAAATGATAAAAATATTAGTACCACATTGCTTTATGCTATGTTGGCAAAGTAAAACAAGTTTGAATGAGCTGGCCCTTTGGATGAAAAAGACAGACATCTGATAAGAAAAGCAACACAAGAATCCATGTGAGATATCTCCGTATTACCTTTCTGATCACTTTCCTTTCATTACACACATCTTTCAAAACCAGACATTCAATGAGCAAAACTTGGCTCCAAGGACATGTAACATTTGGTTCAGAGTTCTCTAACTTTGCTGCTAAGGGTATTGCACATGTTTTAATAAATACATGTACACAAATATATTAAAAATAACTTTTAAAAAATTTAAAACTATTGAAGTGTACCAGAAATGGAATGCAGAGGGTAGTTATACATCCCAAGTGCTTTTTTTTCTTCTTGAGGCCATGGTCACAAGTATAAGTCTGTATTTAACAGAAGTTGAGCTAATAGGTGTTGACATGGAGCAGAATGATGCTCACAAGACTGTTGCAAGTGCAAATTGATAAGAAAACAATCTTAAACAATCATATCAAGCAAGGATATTGAAATTCAGGCAGCATGTTATAGCAAATGATAACAAAAGCAACTAAAGAACTAGCAATTTAACTATACATATAAAGGAATTTTAATATGGATGACCATATAAGTACTTGAAATGTACCAAACCCTCCGGAACTAAAACTTAATGAAGTATTGGCTGATTATGAATTCTCTCCATACCCAAAAATATGCAGTAAAAAACATTGTTCTAACTTTTCTAAGAAATGTCGGTTGGATAGTGAACCCACACCTAGCCACATATCTTGACTTAAATTATATTATCTAGCTCAAACTATTGCATAGATCCATCCACCATTGCATTGCCATTCTTCTCACAGTTCAGTTAATCAAAATTGTTTTTAAAGTGGAGACAGATGAAATCCAAAAAGCAAATTTCTTTGTGTGTTCCGATGGAATCCCAAACCTTAAAGAGAAAAACACTACTTAATAGTGATTTATCTGGCCAAATAATGTTGTTAGATAAAAAAAATTCAAAATTGCCTAAAATGGTGCCAAAAACCTATTCAAGTGCTTTCAGTAAACTTTCCCTCTAACCAGCAACCCATTCTCTTTGCCATTCGTTGGGGCCAAATGGAATCTCAAATACACAAATTCAAATATCAGAGTACCATTGTTTATAGAATATCAATGGGAAACTGAAAATTAATGTAGTAAGAAAAGTGATAATATTTGCAGCAAAGTATATGATAACAGAACCAAGGACTACGACGTGACTGATTTGGTATAGAGCCTCAAAATTGAGCAAATAAACCCCACCCTCGCATGAATTTGCATGAAGCCTGGGAGCCCAAGGAGGGGAAGGGAGGTCTCTTCTAAGATGATGTAATAATCGAAGTGTTAACATATGCACAAAATCATATAGCCTCACAAATAAGGACTATGAATTTGAGTGCTACCACCTAACTTCTTTGACAAGAGCTTGAAAAAAGAGGAACTAGACCCCACCATAACATGATTTTGCATGAAACCCAGGACAGAAGAGAGCCTCTTTTTGGAAGATGGAGTAAGTAGAGTGTTAATATTCATAGAATCACATAAGATACCAAGAACCAAGGGCAATGAAGTGGGGTGCTCTCAGCTACCAAGCAACTCCTTTGTATAGCACTTCAAAACAGAATAACTTGACCCCACTGGCACATGGATTTACATGAAATACGAGAGGCAGAGGAACAAATTAATGCACATATCGTAGATTAGATTTCAATCAAGGATAGCCTTTAAAAATAAATTTTTGGGTACTCAAGTCTGAGGATAAAGTTGAAACCTATTTTCCATCAAGTTTTCAGGACAGGGATGGCACAGAATGGCACAGGATGGCAAAGGGGACAGCTATTGAAAATATAGGATTTTTTAAAAATTTAGGGAAATTTCAAATATTCATATAATAACATTGATAAGGCATTCATCATATACATTATAGACTCTTAATACATAACATTAGAGTTGAATTGAGAGTTCACATGAGACCTCAGTTCAAAAAGATTCAGCAGCAACAGTTTCCAGTTTTATTTTCAATAGTCATAGATTTCAGTTTTCCAAAAGTCAGACTTTTCAGTTGGTAAAAGTTTGAAGATGAAAAATGTTGTCATTGATGTCAAAGAAGAAATCAGTTTTCTGATGTCAAGAAAATTGTTAATGGGAATTGAAAGTATGAAGGCCAAAGGCCACTAAATCACACCATTCCAAGAGCGATTGGTGTCTCCAATACGTTGGCACCTATGAATATTTTGTAAGAAGTATCTTGTTTATGGCTCGATTTGGACAAGAGATCCAAGCAGTCCTCTTCTCTGTGGTTTTCTCCCAAAAGGATTTCCACGTAAATCTTGTGTTATTAATTGTTGATGTTGTATGATCGATATTATTGTGAATCGTGATTGCTAATTTGAAAAAGTAAAAGATTACCTTATACTGATTCAACTGCCCTCACCCTCTCAGTAGAAGTGTGCTCATCATTTGACTTTAGTTATGTATCATATCTTGGAATTTTCTAACTCTTCAGTATCACATTTCTTAAGTTCTTTCAGGATTTTGGTCAGTACAAGTTTCCACTATCAAAATTCATTTTTTATATTTTTAAGTTCAGATCTCTATTTTGAAAAATCCAGATCAAACCAGAGCCATTAGGCTTCTGTATATTGGCGAATTTCAGATTCTAGGACACAATTGCAGTACAAGCATTAAAAATTAAATCAATATTTTCACAACCATATAAAGATAAGCCCCAAAATTTTAAAACGGGTACAACCATTGTATCAATATGCTGCACATATAGATTGATTTATACAAGATATACAAGATTTGACATCCATTTTGTGATCGAGATTAACAGAGACCCATAAAAAGATTGGCCTAAGATAAATTAAACATATTAAATAGAGCAGGTACGCTGAAAAGGATTGTCAATAAATATAAAACCAACCTTGTTGAATGGAATTATGACAGATAATTCAAATTACTATTTGTTCAACTACTTAGGAATATCAATTGCCTGTTGAAAATAAGTCCTAAACAAGTCATGTCTTCTTTCAAGGGAAATGTAATGGTGGCGGTCAGAGAACTAACCAAGAGAATATCTATTAGTCTATTAGATTACAATCTAGATATCTGAGAATTGTCACTGCTTAATACAAGCTTTTTAAGGGTGGATCATTTCAGTTAAAACTTAGTGGGTATCTCGATGTGGAAATGAAACCTTACAATCCCAAGTATTTGATCTTAGGTGGAAAATTTCATGCATATGAAAATTAACTTAAAAGGCATTATAATTTATACTTCTGGTTCTGGTTGTCAAAGACACTGAAATTTTAAAAAATGAGTGGCTTTTTTCACAAGGATGGCCGGCTGTCCACAGGACAGTTGGAGGACCTCATTGATGTCCCCAGCTGTCCCAATGGCATCCCCCTGCACAGTCAGCAGCCCCAGGATGCTAGGTCAGCTTTTTCTTGTAGGAGACAGCAGGGGGCATTTCCAATGCATCCCTGGTACCGGTGCAGATCTAAAAATGCCTGGTATGCATCTTCGTGGAACATAGGTTGAAACAAACTATACCAACAGAACTGGGACAGTTATGGTAGAAACAAAAATATTGGCCCAAATCGTAGCTCTAATACCACTTCTTATGATATTTCTAGAAAATAAATGTAAAAATCAGCAGATTAGAAGACCACTTCAAGGGGGTGACCACCAATTATCAAAAAATTATATGAATTCAGTATTTTAAATTATGATGATTCAGAAGAGACTTATACTCCTTATTTATAGCGTAACTATGTAGGGACACACACCTTCATCTTTACTAAGTCATCTTAAGGAATAATTAAAACTAATAAATGATACTATTAAGATTAAGCATGCCACAAGTGCTTATCCTTATTGTGCTTAGGAATATAGAATATTAGTATCATAACAAAACATTTTCATAATGTTTCTTGTGTTTTTGCTGAAATTGTTGTTTCAATGCTTGAATCTGTTCAATTTATATCTGCACCTATTACCCTATGGGCTCTTTGGAAACTTGTAATAGCCGTGAGAACAATCAGAGATATGGGTCAAACTCATGGCAATGCATGGACTTAAACCCATCTCAATGCGTCACCAAGGGGTTGCACCTAGAGTAGGAGGTCAAGTGCAGCCATGTGGAGGACTCATGCCCAACCCTGTTCTCTACAAGCTAATGATCACTCTCAACATTTTTAATCACATTGTGTTTTCTGAGATAGCTAGGGACATCTCAAGGTAGGGGTCAAACTCATGGCAGTGCATGGACTTAGCCCCAACCCTAAGTTCACCATAGCACCCTATGAAGGTAGGGATTGAGCATAACCATATTAAGGACCAAACGTTTTCACAACGTTCCTTACGGCTACATAGTAATGTTTACATAACATTGCAGAGATTTCCTGCTAGGATGAGAATATCAGAAATTTAGAATAGTACTCCACACAACACAGGCCTTCCAAAACAGACTCTTCAGAGACCAAAGGCTGAGCATGCAGAGCTTAGTTACGTAGTAATGTAGACATAACCATATTAAGGACCAAATGTTTTTCACATGTTCCTTATGGCTACATAGTAATATTTAAATAACATTGCAGAGATTTCCTGCAAGGATGAGAATATCAGAAATTTGAAATGGTACTCCACGCAACACAGGCTCTTCAGAGACTAAAACGAATGTTGAGCATACAGTGTACGTGGAGCTTAGCTACCCACAGTGCATCAGTGTCTCAAGGTAAGGATGGAAAGAGGACCAAAGTGAAAAACCCAATTGCTTTTGGCATTGAGATCAAGTTACACACAAAATAGGACTATTGTGACACCCAATTCCCTTCAAACTTATGATGTGGACGGACCATCAGAAATCTTTACAGAAATTGGGTTCTTCAAAGGATAACAAAATGAGCTGATGCTCGAATTGATTAAGGAAGCTGTTGACCATGAGTCTTGGATCCTTCCTTGTAGATCTCTAATTTGTAATTAAACGATGCATGGTTAAAAGAGAAAAAAAATATAGCTAGGAAGGAGAAATAGATAGTTAGAGGAGGATTTTGAATTATGGCATGCCCTAAAAAGTAATTTCTAGCCATTTTGTGCAGGAAGAGATGATAGCAGTTGTAGTCAAGGGCAGATCCAGGTTTTATTAAAACATAAGGCTATTCATGTAGCCATAGCTCCATCTATTCTATTTTAAACAAGATTTTCCAGACAAATTAAAGCATTAATGTGTCTATGACTCAGTAGGATTTCCCCTAGGAACCAAGTTAAAGCCAGTCTGTAGAGAATCCAGCCACTGTAGATAAGCATATCTGCCCACCTTTGCAAGATGCAGAGGCAAATTGACTTGATCAAACCCTTGCCAAATGAATTATGCCTTAGAAGAAGTTGTATGCCCTCTTTGGAAGCTAAAGTAGATTTTGAGAACCTTCCATTTAGATGTCAGGTTTCCCATGAGCATTGTAATCTCAGTAGGGGTTGCCCGTTGAGACCAAATCAACAAGAGAATCTTCAAGATTTTCAAAAAGACAAAATTAAACAGATGAAAGCACCCAAAAAAGCCCCACAAAAATGTAAAATAAAACACAAACTTTCAGGTCTTAACGCAGATAATTTCAAAATCTTGTTATAACAACCAAAAGGTGCTCCCAAAACCAATCCATAAACTGACTCAGCAGTAGCTCTAGATATCAATCCAAAAACGGGATTAAGGTATGGGAACTACGAGCAAATGAAACAGGATCAGATAAATCTTCAGAAGACCTAACTCGAAAAAAGAACTGATCTCTTAGGAAGAAGGTGGAAGATATAGCAAAACAAAAACCATGCAAAATAAACCAACACAGAGGTGATTACAATAAATAAGAAAGGTATATTGAGGGAGAGTGATTTCTAATAGATGAAGCTAGAGATAAATGATAAATCAGTTACCCTACTTTTGGGTTACGGGACTCTAGTGGTTCCAGCATAGCCAAGGATGTCTCCAATGATAGCCTCATTGTGAAATACTCATGAGCTAAATGCCCCGGAAAACAGGAGATTGCTTAAAAATAAAAAATTGAGTTTCTTAATATTCTCTTCCTACATGAAACAAAATGCCTGGAAGTTGCTATCCAAAGCCTGGCCTCTCTATTGGAATGAGGTAGGGTGTGCAGCAGTCAGCTGTGATAGTCATTGTGGGAACATAGCAATATTATGGAACCTGTCTAAATCTGTTGCCAATTTCTGAACAAACAGAAAAATTGGATAACTTTATTTATTCAAAGTCTTCAGGAATGTGTATCTTTCGATGCCACCAATATTTATGCCTAGTAAGTTTTTAAAACTGACCATTCAAATCCACACATATGTGGATGATTCAGGTTTTCTAAAACCAAATTGACGATTGGTGGAACAACTTCTACAGCTAGAGGGCACTAGAATAGTCACCTTGTCCAAAGACTAAACATATAAATTCTGCTTTGAACAAGTGGGATGAAGATGTCTACAGAAATATCTTTTGATGGAAGAATGCAATGCGGACCTAGGACAGTTTTCAATCAACTATTCAAAACTAAAAACGCATTAAAGAAATTCTACAAGAGAATCTAAATGACATACTCCTTGGTGAACAGATCTATTGGAGGTAAAGATTCAGGCATATTTGATTAAATAAGGGAAACAGCAGCACCAAAATTTTCACGACAGCTAAAATTAGAAGAAGTGTGCAGATTTAAAGATTTGCTCTAATCAGATGGTATAAGAATTGAAGAACCAGCTGCCACAAGACACGAAGCTATAAATTTTTTTAACATTCCTTTAAAATTATTTGTGATCTTTGTTTTAAGGTGTCGCTTTTGTTAAAAAGTCTATCTTTGATGGTTTATAATGGCCAATTTTTGAGCCTTGCTCTTTGCCCAAGCCTCAAAAAGGGATCACAAAATACTACCATCCATGGAGGAATAAAAGACACACAACTTGGAAGTATATAAATCTTGACCAAATAATATTGAACAAAGAACAAGAATAGTTGCCGACGCCGAGGATTTTCACTGCAGATATATAGAAGCTTTAACACTTCTAAAGATGTCAGTTGCAGATGGATTAATACCAGAGGTCCGAAATACTACATGAACACTAACTCTGTGAGAAAATTAAGGACAAATACCTGACATCAATAGCTAGACGGGCCTTATATTTAAAGAATCTCTTGTTTCCATCTACAATGGAGGAAGGAGGATTAACATCCAAATACTTGTGTGAATGAAGGATCTTAGTGATCAAATATCAGATATTCAAAAACTAGTGGTTCATGAAGCCATGATTGCTTTGGTCTTACAAAGCTTGCCATCATCCCAAATTCATTTGCTGTATCCCTTATGTCTAATTGCAGAGAACTTATCCACACTTCTTTTGCAAAAAGAAAAAGCAGAGGTGAGAACAGATGCAGAAATCAACTTCAGACATT
This sequence comes from Sequoiadendron giganteum, assembly GCA_007115665.2. Lineage (NCBI taxonomy): Eukaryota > Viridiplantae > Streptophyta > Pinopsida > Cupressales > Cupressaceae > Sequoiadendron > Sequoiadendron giganteum. The sequence continues at coordinate 269,370,092 of CM021105.1, forward strand.
GTAGAGAGCACACTCAGAGCATGAATTAAGGGAAAAGGAAGCCACAACAATATCGATTCATCAAATAACTCCTTCAAAGGCAGTAATATATCCAAGAGATCAAAATGGAAATGTTTTTATTGTAAAGAATTTGGAACATTTCAAGAGAAATTATCAGAAAAGAAAGAGTAACATGGCTTGCTGGTGCAAATCCAAGAAAGCTAATGTTACTCAAAGTTTGAGAAGTAAGAAATGACAGAAGTGTTTGTGTTTGTTGCATAACATGATCAATCGATTGCATCCCACAACCTAGTATTTGGATTCAAGTGCATCTAGACTCCATTCATACCATTGAAACAGGTCTGTAACTTTTTCTAAGGATAAGAGTAGAAGTGAATCTGTTCCATTAGGCAATGGTTGGACTCGTTATGTTAAAGGATGTGGAGATGCTTGTGTCGCAATGAACAATACTATAAGTTACACTCTCAAGAAAATTTTGATGTGTGTTTCTAATGTTAACAAAAATATTCTGTCTATTAGTGGAACAACAAAGAATCCTAGTCTGTAAAACTTCAAGGCAACAAACCTATGCTCACAACTCTTTATGATAACAAGTTGATGGTAGTTGGTATTGGGGAAAAGGAAATGTATAAACTTGTTGATCCCAAGTCAATTTACTCATCCACTATCAGCAGTGGAGAAAGCAATAAATTTTGGAACAAGAGGTATCAACACCTCAATAATCAATATTTGTCTGCACTTAGTAAACTGTAAGACTAACATGGTTGGACTTCAATCCATTCAAAAAAGTTAGAATTTGTACAGGATGTCTAATAGGAAAACAACATCAACACCCATTTGATGTTAGTAAAGCTTGCATGATGTGGTACATGTTGATTTTTAACGGTCAGTCAAGACACCTACTGTATCTCGAGCAAAGCATTTCTTTTTGTTGATTGATGATGTGGAAAGGCTTGGTGGAGAAACAAATAAGTAATCAGATCAAGGCTCTTAATGGAGGCACGTTTGTCAAACAGTTACAAGAATTATGCAAGAGGAATGGGGAACACAAACAACATACTACCCCATACAGTCCACAACATAATGGAGGCATGAAACGAACAAATAGGACAGTTTTGGAGATTGCAGGGTGCATGCTACACAGCTTGAATATACCATATTGGTACTTGGCAGAAACTGTGAATACAACAATCAACATCCTTAACCACTGTCCTTGTAAAGCATTGCAGAGTATCGATCCTGAGGAAGGATAGTCAAGAAGGGAAGTCATCAATAAATGGAATTTTGTGTTTCCATTGTGCTGTTTTTGCATTGATGTCTGCCAAAAAGAGAAGTTAGATGCAAAGTGCAAACCATACATGTTTGTTGGCTATAGTTACCAATCCAAGGCATACAGGTTACTTGAAGTTTCTGCAAATAAGATTATTCTTAGTTTGTAGAAGCGAACATGTCTTTTCTTCTTAGATGATGGTAATTCTGCAGATAGTATTGTATGGAAAATTGCTATTAATACTTTTGGTACAAGTTCTGATCTGGAAATAAAACAAGGCTTAAAGCCACAAAAATAGAGGGATCAAGTTCAAGGAGAGATCTGAAGAAGAACAAATCGATACCCAGACTTCATATGGGAGTCAGATGCCAAAATGGTAGTATACCACGGTCAGAGGTGCTTGGGAGGATAAAAACCAAAAACAATGGAAGGCAGGTCTACACAATTGGGGAAACAACTTGTACAAAATGATGAGCAAATAATTTTTGCTTACTTCTATTGTTTCATAAGTATTTGAAACTAGCACATACGATGAGGCAAGGAAAGCAAAAATAGAAAGTTGTCATGAAGGTGGATTTTCAAGCCTTGATGCAAAATAAAACTTGAGTGTTGTCTAAATTATCCCAAGGAAACAAGCCCATTGATTGTAAATGGGTTTACAAAGTAAAATTTAAATCAGATAGTTCTTTGGGTAGGTACAAAGCTTGACTTGTCACCAAAGGTTAAGCATACCAAGAAGGGGTAGACTATAAAGAAACCTTCAACCCACTACCAAGAAGGGGTAGCCTTTTGCTGGGTTATCCTCATAGTTACCAGAAGACTCATAGCATAACCCTTGGTACTCATCTCTCGTACTGGAAACATGTCCCCATCTTGGAGACCTATATGGAGACATCTTTAGACATTATAAAACTTCAGATGAAGTTTCTTTCCACCTCCCATATGCATCCCTTGAAAATGAGGAAGGTTAGAAAATTCCAATAGAGGTTTCTCAGATATATCACATAAAATACATTGGATATTCTTAAAGTGCTGATATGTGATTGACAAAATTTGAAAGAACTAAACAAAATACCTAATAGACTTGTAATTTTCTATTTTTCCATAAAAGTTTACAAAAAAATTTAGTGGTAGAAAAATTCCTTATTAAATCCCAGAGGTAAGCATATGAAGCAAAACAATAATAAGGCTTAAGATGTGTACATGTATTGAAGTTTTATCAATTGATTGAAAATATGGTCATCTCCAAGGTTCCCCATACTATGTTTTTAAAAGTAATGGTACTCCCCTCCTAAAAAAGTAATGGTACTCCCCTCCTAGTTTCTTTGTCATCTGCAGGTGATTATGGTTTTAAATTATTTTTTCTATCATGATGAAGATTATCAAATATCAATATAATTAATCTATTTCAGTACTTTCAAATGTTAGTTTTATTTTTAGTTTTAACTCTAATGTTAAAAAACTGAATGTTTCAAAATAAAATTGAAAACATCATTTTTAATATTAAACTTTAAACATTCTTCGATCAATTTTAAAAGATAGTTTTGACTAATAGAAATTTAAAAATCAGTAATTAAACTAGTAGGTTAAATATTCAAACTGATCCGTATTTATCTTTATTTTAAAAAAAAATGAATTTACTAAATAAAGATAAATTATGAAAAGTCATAATTGCCGATTCTCCTACGAAACTACTTTCCAGTACCTAGCACCATAGGAATCTCAGCATAAGGCTGGGTAGACAGATAAGAGCTGCTCTTATCTTGCAGTGGTTTGACAACTCCTTTAGTTCTTGCACAACAGACTGATCAAACAAAAGACATGATTCAATTAAACTCCAACTCTAGTATCTCAACAAGATAAGAAATCAACTTTGTCAACACAGCAAAGGGAGTAAGAGAAACAATAAACAACTCTAATGTTGTGACCTTGATATAGTACTTAGAAATTTCAATAAACAGCAGATCTATACCTCAAAAACATTTAATTTCCATGACACCAACATGTTATTTCTAGCTTTGTTTAATTGAAGTTTCTAGCAAAGGAGACCCGTTCAGTCTATACCCATTCATTCTTATGAGCAATAGCCTTTTGCATCTCTTGGTATGACAGAATGAACAAAGGAAAAATCTTAGATATACCACCTGTGAATAGAGAATTCGGGTACTCTAACTTCCACTTCACAAGCTTCAGGACAACACATAAATCAACAAAATCAGGAGTGGTCTTTGCAAATATGCAAGCTAAAACAAAACAGCAAATCCTACAAATTAAAGAACAAAAGCTATCTATTACCTACTTGAGTTTCATACTTCATTTGAAGGTCTCAAAAGAGTTATGGAATCCAGTGCCATCTAAAATTCAGAACAAGCTGAGAAGCTGGACAAACAAGTGGCTTACTTTAGCCAGTAGGGTCCAGCTAGTGCAAGTTGTTCTGCAGGCAATACTGATACACCTTCTCTCCTTATTACCTATACCAACTCAAGTAAGTGGAAAAACCACTACAGAACAAAAGGACTTCCTCTGGCAGGGTACAAATACCCAATTCAAATTTCCTATTATGAAATGTCCCCAGCATTTTCCTCTATAAGGAATGAGGATCTCAATATCAGAAAGGCTGGTCAGTTCACTGTTCAATCATGCCCTGGAAATTTTACTTGCCTGGAGAATATTATAGGATCAGAGAGTCAAAATACAGATTCATTCTACAAAAGGAGCAGCAGGAAAACACAAATGTCCCACTCTTGAAAATATCAAGGCTTATGACTAAAGGTGTCCCCCCACTAAATAGGAAAAGGGAAAAGTAAACTTTGGGGAAGAAAGCTAGAATGGGCATCCTCTCCTCTCCTCAATAACCCTGAACTACAAAACAGGCTAATCTCTTAAGGTATAAACCTTGTCCAGGGTTATATAGTAAGTCCATCAAATTATGAAGTCCACTGTAAAATGGATCCCGTCAAGGGAGAAACTATGCAAGAGCAAACTACCAAACAGCCATGAGACATGTGCATGCCACCACAACGTGTATGTAAATTTCCCCCCTGGTTGGATGGGGCACTGTGTAATGTACCCACCCTGTTTTCTATCTACCTTGCCGATTTCATATCTTAAACCCTTCGTTAGCTTCATGAATTAAGAAGTACGGCTCATCAACTCAACCTACTGAATTTTGAATGATTCTTTCCACGATCTAGTTTGAATCACGGAGAAGCAAAAAACAGAATATGTCTCAGCCATGTAGAAGATAATACTAAATAGTGTTCCAGCTACTAAAATAGAGGTATAAGAAAAAAGATGTCGTAATCCTAAATCAAATTAATGAATACATTTATTTGATTGAATATAATTATAATTGTGTAGCTTTAGCAAGCAATAATGATTTAAATAGAATCCAAAGACCCCATTTCTGTCGAAGTTTTCTCTTCTTATGACCTTGTCCAGCTTAATTTTCTAATTTCTGATCCTCTATAGTTCTCATTTCTTCAGATGACACCAGCTGCTTCTGATAATATTCAATTAAAATTTATATCTTACCCTATTGTATTCTAACTTTAGTTGTCTTCTTTAGGAATAGTTCAATATATATAGCCAATGAATCAGCCTTCTCTATGATTACACCAGACCTCCTTAAACATCTTTTTGATGAATTTCATCATATTTTTGTAAATGGATGTTAAATTGAACTGTCCAATATGGCTTTGAACCAGTTTTTCAATTGGACCAATATTATGAGCTTAATGGAGTTGCTATAAGTGACTGAAAAAGTAATGAAAATAATCAGAAGTTAGAGTTCACTGATCCATAAAATGAAAGTAATTATACAAAAGGATCTGTATATACATAGGGAATACTCTAGAATACAGTTTTCCAATACATAATTCAGTAGTAGAGATTCAGAGAGTATCAACAAGTACCTGATAAATCCCTATAAATGAAAAGCATCTTCAGAACAGGGTAAATTTCAATTTGAAAATCTTATCTCTGACATTCCCAATCAATTGTTAAAAAATGAAAAAATCACTATACTGAGTGTACCTCTATGTTTTTCAATGTTCTGCCACGGATTGAACTAGCCTTTTTACCTCTATGGAAACCTGAGTTGCAGCTCGACAGATCCCAGATGAAGAGCCTGTCCACATGCTTCTGCTAGTAGACAGTAGAAATCGAGTAAGTCCTCCCTTGTCTTAAAAGAAGCAGTCATGAAACTGCGTACAAATCACATTTGCCAATGCAACCGCTAGAGAACTGTTGAGCCAAACAGCTTCGCATGCAGTCTTAAAAGAAGCAGATGGGAGGAATCTAATTGGCAAAACAAGAATCGTGAGAAGGATTCAACGAGAGAGAGGTGTAGTGTGCACGTAATCGTGAGAAGGATTATGGGTGGGGGGCGCCAGTGAAAAGGAGCCATGGTGGCGGTGCAATGGAGCCACAATTTGAGCAGAACACAGTCGGCCCCTGCAATTTCTTACGCTGGTTGTTGCGGAGAAGACGAAGAAAATCTTGAAAGAATAAGATCTAAACTCTCTTAAAAGCTAAAATCGTGATTCTCAGAAGAATGAGTTCTCAGCTCTCTTAAAATTCAAAGAGCCAAGCCAAAGTTCATCAGAATGCTTGTACGATCTTTCTGTCGAGGGATGATTTGTTTCTTGAGGGAACGGTTATGATTTCTAAATATAAATTAATGCCCGTTGTTTTTTCGTACTTTGTTTTTTAAAATTTCATAGAATACATTGTCAACTATTTTTTACACAAAAGTAATTGCTTCAAATATTAAAATGACACAGAATATATTGAATAGGATTGGATTTTGGACTCATTTCTCCAACTCATTTATCATTTGGTTAGTTCTTGGTGTTAGGGATTTTGAGCAAGCATAGATTTTTTTTCATTATATTTTTTAAAAAATATTAATTTTTGAGTGAACTAAGTCTAATTGAACATTTCACTAGGCACTTGAGGTTGGGAATTTGACTCTCATGCATGTTTGTTAAAACTTGGCTTCTTCATTTATTTGTGTTTTGAATGAACTAAGTCTATTTGAACACTTCATTAGACATTTGAGACTAGAAATTCGACTCTCATGCATATTTCTTAAAACTTGGCTTCTTCATTTATTTGTGTTTTGAATGAACTAAACCCAATTGAACACTTCACTAGGCACTTGATATTAGAAATTTGACTCTCATGCATATTTGTCAAAATGAAGCTTCTTCATTAATTATTGTTTTGAGTTTGGAGGACTTTGAGACTAAAAATTTGACTCTCATACAATTTTTTGCTCATGATAGAATTCCTAGAACTCATTTAATGAAATGGGTTCCAACTACCATGGAGGCTAAACATGCTTCACTATTTTCTAAGTCTCTTAGAGTGTCACTCTTAGTGTACTTATGAGGAGTCTCATAAATAAATAGATGGTTGTGAAGATTTAGTTGCAATTTATTTTTTGGGGAGGATGTGCAACAGGTGAGATGCATAGGGAGGAGTTAGGTAAATGTTTGCAAATATGAATTTTCATGTGTTTACATGTTTGTCATATATTCATTTTACTTTTCTAATTTTGATAAATTACTTAGTTTAAATTTATTTTTTTATAATTTAATTTGTTCAATTTATAATAAAAATTAATAATTTACAGTTTAATCTAAATTTAATTTATGATTTAGAATATCTTTTGTGTACTTTAATTTATAATTTAATTCATGAGTATATAATTTATAATCTAATTTAGAGCAATTTATAATTTTTTAATCTAAAAGACATTCTATAGTAGCACATGAGTATACATAAAACTAAAAAATATCCAACCTAGATTTAACAAAAAATAAGTCTTATGTAAATAAAATAAAATAAAATAATTCTTTATAAATTTAAATAAATCCTAAGTAGCTTCCTTAAACTCATTCTAAGGAACTTCATCCAAAATATTAAACCAAACACTTATAATCAACATCATAAAATTATATATATATATATATATATATATATATGTGTGTGTGATATTTATGAATTCATAAATATAATAAATTATGTATTTAAAAAATATATAAATAATATTTATTATTATATTATTATAATAGCCCACTTCCAATATTTGCATTTTTACCCTCATGCACATCAAATAGGAATCTATATGTTTTTTAGAAGATTGATGATGCTAGTTTTGCATTTGCGAAAATTATACTTGATGCTTCAATTGTTGATGTAAAATTCTTTCTTTGTGATCATATATTATTTTTTCCTTTTTTGGCACCAACCTATTGAGCTAAAGAATTCTAGATTGGGCAATTGATAATTGAAATCTATTGTCAATAATACATTTCATCCCAAAACGTTTTCTATTGCAACCTCTGAGTATAAGGATATGAGAGATCATATATTAAACAAAAATGGATGGATTCTTGGTGAGGTGCATTTATTTATTGAAAAATAGTGTCTAAATCTTAATCCTCTAAAATATGGACCAACAAATTCTCTAATTTGGACTCACTTCTATAAATTTCCTATGGAATTTTGGTTAATGGATGTGACTTCCACTATTAAAAATGACTTGGGGAACTTGTGTCAATTGATGATGAATGATTGGTGAATAATTCAATATTGTTGTTGGACTATGTGTGGCCGCAACACTCAAAATCACAAAGACCTTAACTTTATGTGTGCTAAATGGAGAATGGGCGCAATCAATTAAGGCTGGAGATAAGAAATTATTTTGTCTAAAAAGTGGTAGCCACTCACATTTCATAAAATGTTACCCCAAGGAATCATTTGGTACTTTTGGAGGAATTGGGACTTTTTGGAAACCAAGTAAGGTGTTTATTTAGCCTATAATATGGTTACCTCTTCTAATTTTTTTGGTATCTATTTAGATTATGGTATTGGATATTTATTTCAAGATGATTAATGTATATGGAATGGTTAAGATAGTTGATAAATCTCTAGTTTGGGCTCAAATTCTAGAATTTTTGCATCTAGTAGCAAATGAAAAGTGCATTCTTTGTGGTATTTCAATGTACTATTATCATGTTGTGAAAAGAGTAGTGGTATTTCTCACATATCCCAATCATATAAGGGATGTTTTTAATTTTATTAGTGACAAAAATCTAATGGACATAGTAACCAAAAAAAAGTTATATACATGGACCAATCACAAGTCCATTTTTATAATATCATTGAAAGATTGGATAGATTATTGCATAATAAATGTTGTCTTGCACATGTACACAATTTTTTTACTTCATTTATTGTCCCATCTATGGGTTGAACCACATCTTGAGCATGCCTTTCATTAGTGGAGGTCATACCTCATAGATTTTCCCTTTCAAGTTTGAATTGATGTGGTTTAGAAATAGTAATGATTTGGACTTAATCAAGGACTTGTTAACAACAATTGTTACACAAAAGGGTTCTAAAATATTTTTACTTTCAAAAAATTGAACTTTCTAAAGAAATAATTGAGGGATTAGAATACGACCATGCTTTCAAAAATTATTTTCATGATAATTAATGAATTGAAATAGACCTAGAAGATTTTCTTAATCAAAAAATTATACATAAGGGAATGTTTTAAGAAGATTAATTGAAACAAAAATATTTATTCGTAGAACATTGAGTTTTTTTGTTAGGGAGAAGATCTTCTAGAAATGAAATTCTAGGGAAACATGGCTTGAAGAGGTGTAGGATGCCTCATAGAATAAAATAAATCATTTACTCCAAGCAAATTAATAAAACTAAATCAAACATGCAATGGAGAAAATGAAATACAATCTATTCTATGGTGGATTGGTGCCCTCCATGAAGATGTGAGAGAGCCCTTTCCCAATCCCTTTCTAAGCCAAATGAAATAGACAATGAGTTGCTATGAGCTCAAGTTGCCTATAATTTAGATGCATTCAAAATGTAGTTTGTAGATGATGAACAAGATTGATTCTCAAGTGAAGAGAATGACCTTGCATGAAAATGTGTTGTTCTCAGATTTTGTGTTGTAGTTGTTTTGGAGAAATGCTTTGCATTTTATAGATTCAAGGGTAGGAGATTGAAAGATTTTGATGAATGTGGGATAATTCACAAACCAATGACAAGGTGCCACTTGTCAAGTTGTGAGAGGGTGAGGAATGTGCAAGTCTTGGCCAATGTGCCAATTTCAAATTTGAAATTTGGATGACATGAATGGGGGATGAAAGGTGCAATAAATGCCATGTTTGACTTGTGCAAATAGCATTTAAAACCTTGTTGGAAGGGACAAGTCCCTTTTGGGGGGGAAGATTCAAATTGGAAGAATATTCCATTTTGAATGTAATTAGAGGAAATAATAAATCAAATAAATGATTTATTGGTGCAAGTGGGTGGGTTAGTTAAGAGTTTGGATTTGACTCTAGTTGAGTCAAAAGCTAGAGAATGATAATTATGATTAGAAGTTAATTAATTTAGATTAATTAACTTAGGGGATTTTAGGGATTTGACATTTGATTAAATCAGTTTGATTTATTAAATCAAATGAGAAGAACATAAGGATTAAATAATTTGATTTATTTAATGAACCTTAGGAAATTAATCAATAAATTGTTATAATTGATTAATAGTAGAATGGTTAGAGAGGGATGCATGATGTTAGTTTTGCATGTCTACATTTTTCCCCTCTTTGAAGCAATGTACTTGTTGCATTGGTTCAAAGAATGATTCTGTCAACAGCGAAATTAAAAAATTTCTGATTTTTTAGATGCCTCGGCGAGAAGAAGTACGATAGTACATTGCCCCCTCGAGAGATCGAGCGAGAAATTAGATTTGAGGTCGATCTCGCGACAAAGAGGTTCAAAATGGATGTATGGATGATAATGATGATGTAAATGAGATGTTTGGAAGATGCTTAAAAAAACAAATCTATATTATTTTAAACATGTTAAATGATTATGCAATGCATGTGAGATGGATGAGATGGATGATGTTGTCCTATAATGATATGACATGATTATGCAAGATGAGAAGATGAATGCAGCATGGATGCAAGATGGATGCATTGTTAGCATGAAAGAGGATAGAAGAATGAGATGGATCAACCCTTGAATCCAAGAAGAATGCAGAAGTCCAACAAGACAACTTTATTAAAAATGATGATGAATGATCATGATGTATTGCTTATCCAGGGATGGGAAAAGAGCATACCTTTCTTTATGTTTGATAACACATGTAGGTGCGATGCATCAAGGTATTAAGAACCAGGATGGCGTGGCACCTAGTGTGATGGACTTTGACTCGACAATCAGATAGGAGTGCTCTTGTTCACACTTGACATATGAAAACCTTGCTAGGACGGACCCAACAAAGCAAGTATTCGCCAAGTTATTTTACAAGAACATCCAACAAGCACAGCAGACAAAAAGATAATGATCATTGCCCCATTCCTTTCTCTCTAAACCTGTTTTGTCTAGGCATCATCGAGAGGTCCTTGGAATGAGTGCAAAATAAGATAAGTCTAAACAAGACCAAGATAAAATAAACAAACAAGCTAATGTTCTTCATACCACTAGCCAAGGCTAACTATTGTGGGGTACCTGATGCTTATGTCCATCACAGGAAAGCTTCATCCTAGGACATGTAGTGATCAGGGTTTTAGTGAGACTGATTGTGTGATAAGCTATTGATACTTTGAGTTGACCAACTTGTTGACTTACTGACTTAGACTTTCGAGACTTTGATGATTAGGGAGTTCACTTCGGAACCTGCTAGACTTGCTTCTGACTGACTCACCAAAGGGTGAGAGTGACGATTGATTTATTATGAGTGATGAAAATCACGGGTGAAAGCGAGATGAAATGGATGCACCATTTTGGTTTTTTCAAATGTTTTGAGGTTGTTTTTGGAATTTTGAGATGTTTTACAAATGTTTTTGGTATTTTCAAGATTTTAAGACAAACAAACTAACTTAAAGACCTATCCTAGGGGTCTCGGGAGTTGATTCATAGATTAGCCTTGCCTACGTTATATACACAGAGACCACGTAGTTCGACTAGTGGTGGACTGACAAGACTCAATGATGAATTTTGAAGATTTTCTGATATTTTGACCTGTTTTTGGATTTTTTGATGAAATTTTGAATGTTTTTGGATTTTCTGATGATTTGAATGCTTTTTGGATTTTCGATTTTTCTGATGTTTTTGAGTTTTTTGAATGTTTTTGGTTTTTTGATGAATTTTTTGAATGTTTTTTTTTAATTTTTGCATGATTTTGACAATTTGGATATGTGATGGTATCAGTGCTCTATTTTGGGATTTTGTTGAAAACCAAGCTTAATGTTGATCAATTAGATTGATGGATTGATAGTTTGACTAAGTGTGTTAAGTCAAACAAAAGTGATAATGCACTCGTAAGTTCCAGGAAGTTGTGTTATCCCAGAGTAAACTTGTACAAAAAGGATAATTTGGCTGGTGTGTTAAGCCAAACAAGGTGATTATGGATTTGATAATTTGGCTAAATGTGTTAAGCCAAACAGAGTGATGATAATGAACTTGTAAACCCAAGGAAAGTTGTGTTATCCTAGAGTAAACTCGTGCACAAGATGATAGTTTGACTAAGTGTGTTAAGTCAAACAAGGTGATGATGGATTGGATTCAATTGATCAACATTGATGAAGCTTGATTTGGAACAAAGTTGTTTTGATGATTTTGATGTGACGCTGACGATACACATTAGATGCAACTAATATTGATTGTTTGGATTGATGTTCGATGAAAGATAAAGCATGATAAGGAATGTCTTCTTGTCAAAATATGCCATGGGCTAGTGATTTGGATTTTTGGCTCACAAATGCTTGACCAAGTTTATTTCATGTTTGCCAATGTTCGGATCACCACATAAGTGTGAAGATATAGATCAAGATTTATTCCCGAAGCAAGATGTAAATATCTGCCCCCAATGTCTAGCAATGTTTGAACGACCATGGGTGGATTCTTTGATGAATGGATATGAATCACTTGTGATAAGATAAGGGTGATCAAAATAGAGGACGCTCATTTAGATATTGCTTCAAGGCTCAGATAGTGTTGGATAGGATGGGATCAATGAAAATGACCCATGTCAAGATGTTTACCATAAACAAGTGTGAAGTGCGCACCAAAATTTTCCAAGATCAAGATAACTTGGAGTATGGATGCAGATGGAAAATGGATTGGATAAACGGTTCATGGATGAATGAATGATATGGATGGAATGTTGGCTTCATTATGGATGTGATAAGATGCTTTCAATTGAACTGGCACACGTAGATGCTTGAATCTAGACATGACACTTGTTTTCCAGGTTTTCATCATGGTACCTATCCAAAGCGCCACCGAAATGGTTTTCGCTAGAGGATGATTTTTTTCTTTACTGTTTTCAATCCTTTTTCTGATTTTTTTGGATTTTTATATTTTTATGATTTTTTTGTAGTCGCCAAGATGCCTGTTTGCCAGGTTTTCATCAAGGTGACCATTTTTTCAGGACATTTTTTCTGATTTTTTTTGTATTTTCTGAGAGATTTTAAGCTAATGTTGATGCTTCTATCATAACATGCCATCGGTATCCTGTTTGAAGAAGTTGCTTTGCCAAGATACGTGCACTTGAATGCAACTTTTGAGATCCCCGGTGCGCTTTGTTGATACCAGAGTTAACTTTGTCTTTGTGCGCACATCGCGATAGAGTGCCTTTTGAATCCTTATGATGAAGGGTCGCTGCCAATACATGGTCAATGTGAGAATTGGATATCATGCGTGGAGGCATGGATGGAGTGTGTTTAGGAATAAAAGATGGATTGGTTGACAGTTTCGAACCTTTGACTCTCCAAACTTGGGAAGATGAGCAATAATGGGTGGATACAGAAGTGTACGTGGAATTAGGACCAACTACTTGATACACTTTGTATGTTGCTTGAGAAGCTTTATTTTGCTTTTGTGGACGTCTTGGATGGATACTGTTCCCTTTTTTATTTTTCCCCATAGTTTCTTTGACTAATGGAGTTTGATAGGGATAGTCATTCTTTGTATTCTTTGGTATCCACTTGTATTTTATTTTTCCTTTGTGCTTCATCATTTGATTGAAATCTTTCTTTTGACGTTGGTCCCAATTTGTGGATGGGGTGATGGGTGGATGAAGATTCATGATGTGGCGGGTTGTAGTATTGGCATTGGTTTCATCATAAGGATTTTTCGTGCTCCCTATGTTGATGTTTGCTTGAGACAAAGTTGCCCCCAGTATTGTTGAGGTATTACTGATATGTTGAGATCCCTTGATTGTCGAATAACCAAGGCCTTGACGCTTAGGATTTCCAATAATCTGCACTGGTTCTAGGATACCCTGTTCACATAGGCCTAATCCTTTGCCTTGATAATTCATCTGGTGAAACATTTCATTTAAAAAAGGATATGATTTCCCTTGGAAACAAGGTGTTGCTCCTTCTCTGCTCTGTTGTGGACCTTCAAAAGTGTCAGCTTCTTTATTGACGAGATAGCTTGCTCTAAGAAAGGTGAGTGATCCAACTTTATAAGTGATAGGATCCTCCACATGTGGGATGAATGCCTTATTGATATTTGTAGCTTGATTTTGTGAGATATCAGATTGTAGTGCTTCTTCAAGAGGTATTGATGATTCAATGTCCTTGCAAAAGTCTTCCTCATGATTTATTCTTGATATGCTTTCACATGATGTTTCTGATTCACAACTTATGTAGAAACCTTCTTTATGACCCATTTCTTATATGTCTCTACATTTCTTTGTATCTTGATCATGTGTACAAATGTTAAGAGTAGGAGACTCTTGTTTGTTGGTAATGATTTCAAGAGTATGAGACTCTTGTTTTGAATGAAGATCATCTATAGGTCCATCCAAAGAAAGCATCTCATGGGTAGATGGAAGAGTATGTGTTATGCGGATATGGTCATCATTTGCAACATCTTGTATAGATAGGAGAGTGTCCATTATATCATTGTAGTAGCTTGGAGATGCAAATTCTTGATCTTGAATGATTTCAGAATTGCTTTCAACATGCTTTGGATCATGTTCTTGACATGGGTCAATTTCAAAGGATGCATTTTCCACAAGGGACTTTTGGACATCATCCTTAGGCATGGGTAGTGGCTCAATATTCTTTTGATCTTTAGGGATTCCTTCACTATCCGTAATCATGAGGTCGAGGGATGTCAATATGTCATTGAAAGGGCCATTGTTAGACCTTGATGGAAGATTTTAATCATTCTTTGGAATACGTTCTTGAGATATGTCCTCTAACTTGTTAGGTGATGTAGAGACATTTTTAACATGGTCATTGGTCAAGGGATCTTGGTTTATGTCAATAGGATCAAATAACATCAACACTCCTTGAAATAGATCTTTGTAGGAGGGATCTTGATTATGACTAAAGAATGGCTCTTGATGTATGTTGATTTGATCTTCAGATGAGATGGAAACACCTTCAAGGTGTTCATTGATGGATTGATCTTGATTTTCAACAATTGTGGTGGATAGATTATTAATGTTTTCAACCATAGGATCAAATGTTGTTAACATTTCTTGAATTGGATCATTGTTATGCATCATTAGTGAGTTTTGATCATGATTGAAAATTGGTTGTTGGTGTGTGTTGATTTGATCATTGGATGAAGTGGAAACATCTTCAAGGTGCTTATTGACAGATTGATCTTGATTTTTTATTTCAAGAATTGTGGTGGGAATCTGTTGCAAGCTTTGTTGAGCGAGTAATTCCTATGTTTGTTGTTGAGCCAACAACGCTTGTTGTTGGTCATGCCGTTGTTGTGCCAACAATGCTTTTTGTTGGGCTTGTTGTTGAGCTACTTGTTGATGCACTTGTTGATGGATTGCTTGCAATAGTGCCTAGAATTCTGCTTGCCCTTGTCAGGCTTGGTGTTGGGCTTGAGCTTGTTGAGCTACTTGAGCCGCTTGCGCAACTTGTGCGGCTTGTTGGGCTTGGAGTGCCTTTTTGCGGGAAGCTTCTTGTGCAGCTTGCAACATGATGGAGAATGAATTGGTCATGCTGTGTTTTGGTGGCGGTGGTGGTGGTTTTGGAATGGTTTTGATTGTTGGGGTTTCTTGAATGGTTGCCACCTACTGTTGCGATACCAATGGAAAAATTGGATGATTTGGTATGATGTTTTGATTCGGCATGATAGATTGAAATTGAATATTTTTGTGGTTGGGAATCATATTGCCTTGATTTAGGTAACTTTGATTTTGCATGGGGTTACCTTGACTTGAATCAACATATGGAGTTGCCAATATATTGCTAGGATTTTGAACAACATTAGGGGGATTTGCAAGAATATCTATCCCAAAGTTCACCAAGTGTGGACTAGAAATGTTCATGTTCAACAAACCTGTATTTGACATGTATGGATTTGGTGGGAAAATGTTGTTTGGAAAACTCATGCATTGAGTGTTTGGTTGATAGATTTGCAGATTTGGACTTGGATTTAAATCTATCATTGGGAAAGGTGTTCCAAACTTTAGATTGGGCATACTCACATTTGTATCATTGTAGTTTGGAGGAGATAATGATGCCATTTCTAAATGTGAGTTTCGATAATTAATTGGCATTGTGAGACTTGGATAGTTCAGCTGATTTGGATTACTCATGATGGATGGATCAAATTTATAGTCCATGTCCCTCTTGTGTTGTGATCTTGTTTGAACCATAAAATGAAGATCAATTTTCAAGAATGTAAGAGATGAACGTCTAATTCTTTAGATCTGTCTAAACCTTAGGTTCAAAAGAAGCGAAGAAGTAGGATAATTGAAGGATCAAAGCGATGACGAGGATGAGATAAACGAAAGATGAGTGATACGGATGAATGGAACTCTTAAGGAAACTTTGAAGGAAATGCTAAACTTTTTAGGACTTCGATTGATCATGATTGGATTGATGGTTTGACTAGGTGTGTTAAGTCAAACAAAAGTGATAAATGTAATCGTAAAACTCTAGGAAGTTGTGTTATCCAAGAGTGAACTCCTACAAGATGGTAGTTTGACTAAGTGCATGAAGTCAAATGAGGTGATGATTTGATAATTTGGCTAAGTGTGTTAAGCCAAACAAGATGAACTCGTAAACCCTAGGAAGTTGTATTATCCAAGAGAGAACTCATGTATAAGATGATGGTTTGACTAGTTGTGTTAAGTCAAACAAAGTGGTTTTGATTTTGCCTAAAATTTTAGCATAAAAGATGTTTACAAAGTTTCCAAGAGTTGTTGGTGAGATGGAAATTTGATTGATGTTTGAAATGGGTGAAGAGATGGATGAAAGTGATTGAATTTGATCCTAGACTTGACCTAGATGACACTTCTTCTTACAAAATCTTGGTGTTGAAGAACACGCTATATTTCCTATGAGAGGAAAGCAAACCTTTCAAAAAAGTTTGGGATTCTGCTGATAGTAAAACTCATACAACTCGAGATCTCAAAATGCTCCTCACAAGCTTTCAAACTAAGCTTCTTGAACTTTGATTTTGGGATTTTGATCTTGTGGGAAATTATGTTAGAAAACACATGTGTAATCCAATTTGTCTTTTTTTTTATCTTAGTGAATTCCTTTTTACCAAAAGCACTTGCTTGATTATGTTTTCAAACTGAATGTCTAATGTCCAACTTTCGTTCTCATCCCACAAGGTCCGTTATGTGGAAATCAAGGAAAATTAGGGCAAAAGTTTCCTAAGTTTATCCTTAGTGAAAACAAATGACGATAGAATTCAAACACTTAGAAACCTCTAAGGATATGATCCCTAGGGAAAGCAAGAGTGCTTAAATTCTGCAAAGGATATTTGTTTCTTCCAAGGTGTTTGAAATTTGAGGCTCTTGTGAATGTTCATTTTTCAATGTTTTGAATCCAAGCAAAGTGTTTTTGATTCCAAGCACTTTTACAACCCTAGGATGATGAGGCAATATCTTGTTGGGTTCCCACTTGGATAAATCCAGCTGCGCATATCTTGTGTGAATGGCTAAATGCTTGACCACACTGGCTCCCCTCCACGACACTCACTTATTCGGGTCAGCCAAGCATTAGTACCCATGAATCTCACATGGCATACTTTCCATTTCCACAACAAGACCGCATGTATAACATGGGGCGGCTTCAAAGGACATGACCTTTTGCACCAACAAGATAGACAAGGTTTTGGCCTTTTTCTAAACAAGGGGTTCTAATTCGGGCATTCCGTTCGTGGGGGATTATCCAACATCGGCGAGAGTCCATTGCTGTCCATCTCATCGGAATAATCCTCGTGATATTGGCCTTTGTTCCAATATCCACACTTATATCCCGGGTGGAAGTCGCTTGGATTTAGCGTGTTCTCGGTTGGGTCGTTCCCTTAGGTGATTACTTTTTCCCACAAGGCAGGCCCTCTAAGTTAACAAAAGTGAGCTAACATATCCTGTCATTCACACAACCTTTGTTGAAAAACAAAGGGGAGAACCTCCGCAATATATCGTGCTCACACTCGCATGTTTTGTTCAATTTTAAAATTCCCAAATTGAAGTGTGGAGGCAATATTTTTGACAACTTAATATCATAAAAAAAACTTTTGATTCTCAAGATCACCGTGAGGTGCGAGAGAAGCGCATATGTCTTTTTGATGATATTACTTTGTGAAAAAGATTGCAAAATATGACAAACAGTTGTTCATTTTAAGTCCAAAAAGTAGTGATGAATTCGTTTTAAGCACCAAAATCCAAGTGTGAAGGTTGCCTTGTTCAGTTTTAAGTCCAAATTGAAATCTAGTAAATGTCTGAGGTTCTTTTTAACCAACTTTGAAAAGATCAAGTCAAGTGGTTAATTTTAAACCCAGAAGGAAATGTGAGTTGGTTTAAAACAGAAAAAAAAGGGTAGTGAATTGAAGCAATAAGATTTAAAATAATCATTAAAAAATGCTTTTTCCAAGTCTTGATTTCAAAAAATATCTCCAACTCCACTCCATTCGCCTCCATTTTTGTTTGATGTCAACCTTCAACTTCAATCTTGATGTCAACCTTGATGTTTCAACTTTGATGTCCACACCTTGTTCCTTTTTCCTACAAACAAATAAAAGTTAGGCATGTATTGCAATTGTATAAAACTATATACAAGACATGTCAATTGTTTGAGAAAAAGAAAAAACCTTTTGAATAAAACAATATTGACAAAGCACATGAGTTTCTCATTAACTCAATAATAAATGCCAATATATTTCAATTCGCACCCACTTTCTGTCGTCTGTCAGATGTGTTTTTAATTTCTAGCTGCCTTTGCTTCCTAATAAGACTTTCTTAACTGCTGCGAATGGAGATAACTGGCCTTTAATTTCTAGTTGACTTTGCTTCCTAATAAGACTTTCTTAATTGCTTATTACTCATAAAACCTTCCTGTATATGCAACATATCACCAGCATTGTACAATCTCATCTCAAACAAGAAGAGTTAGAGTTGTCGATGAAAACAATAAATATATTGACAGCGCCCAACACTAACATAAATTTCTTTATTTTACTTTCTTTAAAAAAAAAAACAAATTCTGGCTATCACAAAGAAAAAGAGCCAAGGCCTCTAGATTTTATTTTATTTTTTCTACCGAAGCATTCTCAAAGAATGACAGGAAATATAAGCCCAAAGAGGTCACCGCCATCATTAAGAACTATCCTGCTATCGAAGCCGCCCATCGACCTTCTCAAGATCAACTGCAACCTTGATGCCTTATTCAATGCAGTACACTTTGTTAGTTGTTAACAACTTCTCCTGATATACCACACGACATATAATGGCTGAAAAAGTGAAGCACAACTTGCTGGCATCAGTCCGTGATTAAATAATTTTTCAAATTGGAGAAAATTTATACCCTCTAGTAGTCCATTACTCATAAAAGATGATTGAAAAAGTAAAGTGCACTTTATAAAAGTATTGAACAATCAGCAGATGTTGTATAAGATCATTGGAGGTAGAAGTTAGGACACCTAATCGCAGCTTTAGAAAAGTGTCAAAAGCAACCTTGAATGCTATATCAGATCAACCTAATATGCAGGCTACAACAATCAGCTCAATGAATACAATAATGCATGACAACCAGTTAAGTGCATAGCTCCAGACCATTTCTTTTTTGATTTGACAATAACTAATCCTAGACAAGATTGTAATTGAACTACACACATCAATATCATTACTTATGCACCAACCCAGCGACTCTATTATTAGTGTCTTCTTTTAAAAATGGGTGACATGAAATTTTGAACAACACATTATAGCAATTAATAGAAGTAGATATTCTATCTTCAGTGAATTTCCTTGCTTGGCATGATTAAAAAAAATAGACAGCTAATGTATAAACGATTGGCGAAGAAGTCTCCACCTGTGAAATTTTTGTAATAGACAATTTCTATCGGACAGAGTATGGTCAAATAGGCAGAGTTAATACCATTAACTTACTAATTGATGGACCATTTTTATTTGGCCATAGCTATGAAGACCGCCATATGAAAGCATCATTATCAAAAAAATAGCAATATGGATTTTGAAATGCCACATGGAGACAACAGTTATACCTATGTTATCAGAAACATTCCACAAGAATGTGGAAACATAGGCTCTGTATGAATGACATTCGCTACAACAAAGATAAAAGTAAATTTTAAAATAGAACCAAATTCAAGCCCTCCTTCTAGCGCCTTTTGTAGGATGCCTCATAGAATAAAATACATCATTTACTCCAAGAAAATTAATAAAACTAAATCAAACATGCAATGGAGAAAATGAAATACAATCTATTCTATGGTGGATTGGTGCCCTCCATGAAGATGTGAGAGAGCCCTTTCCCAATCCCTTTCTAAGCCAAATGAAATAGACAATGAGTTGCTATGAGCTCAAGTTGCCTATAGTTTAGATGCATTCAAAATGTAGTTTGTAGATGATGAACAAGATTGATTCTCAAGTGAAGAGAATGACCTTGCATGAAAATGTGTTGTTCTCAGATTTTGTGTTGTAGTTGTTTTGGAGAAATGCTTTGCATTTTATAGATTCAAGGGTAGGAGATTGAAAGATTTTGATGAATGTGGGATAATTCACAAACCAATGACAAGGTGCCACTTGTCAAGTTGTGAGAGGGTGAGGAATGTGCAAGTCTTGGCCAATGTGCCAATTTGAAATTAAAATTTGGATGAAATGACATGTTTAGGGGGGATGAAAGGTGCAATAAATGCCATATTTGACTTGTGCAAATATCATTTAAAACCTTGTTGGAAGGGACAAGTCCCTTTTGAGGGGAAGATTCAAATTGGAAGAATATTCCATTTTGATTCCATTTTGAATGTAATTAGAGGAAATAATAAATCAAATAAATGATTTATTGGTGCAAGTGGGTGGGTTAGTTAAGAGTTTGGATTTGACTCTAGTTGAGTCAAAAGATAGAGAATGATAATCATGATTAGAAGTTAATTAATTTAGATTAATTAACTTAGGGGATTTTAGGGATTTGACATTTGATTAAATCAGTTTGATTTATTAAATCAAATGAGAAGAACATAAGGATTAAATAATTTGATTTATTTAATGAACCTTAGGAAATTAATCAATAAATTGTTATAATTGATTAATAGTAGAATGGTTAGAGTGGGATGCATGATGTTAGTTTTGCATGTCTACAAGAGGAAAATTCAAATATAAAATTTATTCATAATGCTTTAAAATTTACATGAGAACAAAATAGAATGGAATCAGTAATTGTATAAGATGGTGGTATTTTAAATAACCTCATGGATATCCAAATAAAATTTATTCACCAAAAAATATATTGATGTTTGAGGATGGTACATATGTATTTGAAATTATGTCAACTATTAAAAATATTTCTTGTGTGGTTTCAACATACAATAATTCCTTTCTAACGGCGCCAATAATGTTGGAAGAATTCAGATGTGTAACTTTCTAAATTCCCCCAAATAAAGATTTAGGGATGGATGGTTCTACAATACATTATATCAAAAGTGTTGGTATGTACTATTATCATGAAAATACATAATATTGTTGAAGATTCCAAAATATTTAGTAAATTTACTAGACATCTAAATGTTACAAATATTTCTCTCATTTCAAGGAAATCATCTTACAAAACTTTTACTAACTTTTTCCCTCTCTCTACAATATAATATATAAAATTATTTTGAAGGTCATTAATAATTGATTGAAAGGGATTCTCCTTGAGCTTATATCACAAAAGTAGATAAATTTCACTCCTTGTCAAAGAATTTTTTTATGGTGTTATAATAGCTCATGAAGATATTTGGGTAAGTGCACCAAGATGGTTCCCAAAAAGGGGACTTAAGTGGACAACTTTTTTCTGAAATCAGGAAACACTGACCTTGGACGTGAAATTGAGGATACTTAGACTCAAAATTTTGAGATGGAACAAAGAGAAGGATTCAAGTGCTCTAAGTCTACTTTCTAAACTACTAATTTATTTTGAGAATGGTTGAGATTAAGGGGTTCAAACAAGGGACGTACAAAAATTGGTGTTGTTTTTGTCAGAAAAACATAACATAGCAACTCTTGTACGACCCTCATACGGTGAACTTTTTTTTAGTATTTTTAAAATCGCAATAGTCAGAAGTTAGCTAATAGTATGTAGTTGATGCATGATTTTTCTGATAATTTTTTAATGAATATTTGATTTTTTACTAATTTGCGAAGTGGATGTATCCTGAAAATAGAATTTTGGTCGTGCTACCCCTACAAATTTTGGAAACTAATTGATCTGTTTTTTTTTTTTTTTAATTTAATTTTGTAGAATGGAGTCTAGTTTCTAAAAAATGTAATTTATTTGAAAAATTGATGAACGATTAATTTATAATGAAAAAAATACCAAACACTGCTTTTTGGCAAAAAAAAGACACAGATAAAATAAATTATGGATGAAAGACTTAACATTTTCAGAAAGTGAAAAAAATTACATAGTTGGATAGCTGAGAGATAACCCAACATTACCCATGTGCTCGATTTTTTCGATATTGAACCACGTGCAATCCTGACGGTGAGCACAAACTCAATTATGATAAATATGGTGGATTTTTTAAAAACACGTCTTTGGTCATTGGGAATGCCCTCCAAGCCTTTGGGTTGGTATTCCAAAGCAAATACCAAGCTTAAAGTTTGGTAATTCCCAAATAAAAATATCACGTGAGCATGTTATAATGCGCTCGCGTTATATCTCACTTTTGACATGGTCTTTGCTTCTGCGGGAAACATGTCTACTATCACATAACGCGAGCGTGTTATAACGCGCTCGCGTTATATCTTACTTTATGTTAAATGCTAATATATTAATGTATGCTGATATATTTTTATGTACATGTATGTATGTATGCTTGTATGTCTTTAGATGAAGAGAGAATTTAGAGAGAGTCTAGAGAGATGGAGAGGGGGTCGAAGTGAGAGTTTAAGAGAAAGGGAGTGAAAGAGAAGGGGTTGGATTGAGGGGGACTTATCTAGGTAGGGTGGGAGGGAGAGAGGGAGGGAGGGAGAGAGAGAGAGAGAGGGGGGAGAGAGAGAATTGAGGG
>CM021105.1:269393608-269414406 GCA_007115665.2 Sequoiadendron giganteum
TAAGGGTTGAGGGTTGAGGTTGAGGTTGACCGGATTACTTATGAAGGGATTAAAGGTTTAGGGTTGAGGGTTGAGGTTGAAGGATTAAAATTTATAGGGAGTTCGAGGATTAAAGTTTAAGGGTTGGTGATTAAGAGGGTATAGGGTTAAAGGGATTAGGGTTTTAAGGGTTGAGGTGAGGATTAAAGGGGTATAGGGATTAGGGGATTAGGGTTTTAGGTTGAGGGTTGAGGAGTTGAGGGTTAAGGTATTAGAGAGGTTATATTGGTTGATAGATTAGGGTTTAAGGGTTGAGAGGATTAAGAGGAGGGTATAGGGATTGAGGGATTAGGGTTTAGGGTTGAGGTTGAGGGTTGAGGGGTTGAGGGTTGAGGGATTAAGAGGGTATAGGGGTTGAGGGATTAGGATTTAAGGGTTGAGGGTTGAGGGATTAAGAGGGTATAGGGGTTGAGGGATTTGGGTTTAAGGGTTGAGGGTTGAGAGTTTATGGATTAAGAGGGTATAGGGGTTGAGGGATTAGAGTTTAAGGGTTGAGGGTTGAGGGATCAAGAGGGTATAGGGGTTGAGGGATTAGGGTTTAAGTGTTGAGGGTTGAGGGATTAAGAGGGTATAGGGGTTGAGGGATTAGGGTTTAAGGGTTGAGGGTTGAGGGATTAAGAGGGTATAGGGATTGAGGGATTAGGGTTTAAGTGTTGAGAGTTGAGGGTTGAGGGATTAAGAGGTTATAGGGGTTGAGGGATTAGGGTTTAAGGGTTGGGGGTTGATAAATTAAGAGGGTATAGGGGTTGAGGGATTAGGATTTAAGGGTTGAGGGTTGAGGGTTAAAGGATTAAGAGGGTATAAGGGTTGAGGGATTAGGGTTTAAGGGTTGAGGGTTGAGAGTTCAAGGATTAAGAGGGTATAGGGATTGAGGGATCAGGGTTTAAGGGTTGAGGGTTGAGGGATTAGGGTTTGAGGGTTAAGGGTATGATAGTTTATTTGCATAATAGTCCCTAGCTGCCTGACTCCTATCTTCCCATCCAGTTATCTGTTTGCTAATTGAATCTATCTTTGTTAACATTTCTTTCAATGAATTTGTTAGTGTGATTCTTTTTGTGGTTGCACCATTTGGATCACTCAACCTATTGATCAAATCCTCAATTTGTTTTTTTGTTCTCAATTTCACTCATTAAATTTTGTTGAGTGCCAGGAGGGGGTTGAGAGATTAGTGGAGGAGGTTGATGTTGTAGTTGATTTTGATCTTGAGGATTTGGTTGGTCTTCCTGTTGATGATTTTGAGGGTTTGCAGGTTGATTTGCATCTCCTAAAAATTCAAAAAAATAGATATCAAACTCAACCTAAAACTAACAAATTCAACCTAAAACTAACAAATTCAAAACAAAAACCATAGAATCCTTACCTCTCACACCTCCTCCTCGTCATGGCGCCATCGTTGTGAAGAAATATGGATTGTTGGTGAAGAAATCCTCCTCCTAGAACGCGAGCACGAAACTGTGGGTTTTTGGCCACGGGTGCAACAAAAAAACCAGTCGAAATGCAAATGAGATATTTGCATTTGTTTTTTTGCTTTTAACAGTCAATAACGGGAGCACGTTATAACGCGCTCGCATTATCTTTTTGTAGTTGTGGCCATTGAGACCTTGCCTAGGTTTCACGGAAGACATAACACGAGCGCGGTATAATGCGCTTGTGTTATGGTTTTGAATTTTTTTTTTTGAGGGTGTCCACGGAATTACTACCCATTTCCATGCACCCACCCATTTATTTGATTGAATGCTCAAAGAAAAAACATGATATGTAAGTTGGATGTAAATAAGGCACATGATAGAGTGTTTTACCCTTTTTTATGATGGTGCTTTGAAAATTTGGTTTTAGAATGAAATAGCTTGATTGGATATTCAATTATATATCCACACCTTTGTTGATGCTATTAGTAGCCACGAGCCTCTTACTTCCAGTCTCGAGTTTCTATGAAGGAAATAAATTAAATGTAGCCTAATGACTATTTAATTTATACATGATCGATATCTAATGTGAAGAGGTGCTTCACAAACAAACAATAAAATAAATATTACTTATTGATAATAATTAATTAAGGTTGACTTCTTGAAGAGTCACGATTTTTCTATCAAGGTTGACCTCCTTGTCTTGAAAGGATGTGATCCTTCTCTTGTGTATAAATACCAGGTAATGACCATTCATTTGATCATCAAGTTCATTCATCATAATTTGGATTTGTAGAAGAAGTTTGCACCTGAGCAGCAGATCATAATCTTGTAACAACAGTTCAATTTCAAGGAGAAACATATTCATTTGTATTTGCATCTAGGAGAGGTGTGATTATTCATTGTATCAAAATCGACATTGTGTTGTGCCTGAGTTGTAAGCAGGTCTCTGCTCTTATTATTACAATATATAAGAGATACATTTGATGGGTTTTTCTCCCTCAAGTGGAGGTTTTTCCTAGGGTATTTGTTGTGTTTTTGTGTCTAATTTTGAATTAAATTCTTAGTCTTATATCTGATCATAAAAACTAACAACCTTTCTTCTCCATATTGATTAATAGTTCTCTATGTGACTTATTTGGGGTATCTAGAGGATTGTTTCAAGTAGATCCTTTATCCCCTTTTCTTGAATTATGTTCGAGGCAAAGGCTTTAGGCCATGTAGATAAGGCTAAAGCAAGTTTTGGGGTATGTCATGGGGTTAAAATTATATAATGTATAAAAATGTATCCCTTTTATATTTTTACACCTAATTTTGAATTAATATTAAAATGAACTTAATTATGCCTTAATTGTGTTGTAATATGTATTTTATATATTCACATTAAGTTTAGGGCCCTATTAATTAAAATGGACTTAATTGTACCTTATTTTTAGTGTTTTAGAGTGTACCTCTTTACACTTTCACACATATTTAGGGCTCCTTTAATTAATTGTGGCTAATTTTCCTTAATTGGCCCCTTTAATTCAAATCCAAGCCTATTTAATTTATTTTTATGAAGAGGAAACCCGACATTCGTTAATTCCTAAACATAACACTTCTCATACAAAAATGTGTGTCCTAGGTGAGTGAGCTAAGACCTAAATTTAAATTATGTTTTTGGCGGTATTTTAACATATTCAAATTCATATTCACATGTCAGCTTGTGTTATTTTAATTCCAATAAATTAATGTTATGTATCTATAAATATAAGACCATTTCACTATGTTTCATCTAAGTTTTCAAGTGCTCAATTGCAAGAGCTAAAGTGGGATTTCAAGAGAATCTCAAGGCCTTCAAGAGTAGATTTAGTGAAGAATTATTGCATCAATCAAGATCCAATTTTCATTTCAAACTCTTATTGCATCGTGCATGTTATTGGAGCTAATATGGTGATGTAGAGTTCATGATCCACTCAAGTATTCAAAGCAATATTTCCAATCAAGATTCAATATCAAGATCCACATCCATTGAAGCCATTTCATGCAAGATACGATCTACATTCCAAGGATCATTAAAGGGTTTCATGAGTTGTGACATAGAGGTGTTCATTCATTCATGCTATTTCATTTCATTTCAAGGTTTAATTACCAAAATGGGGTTTGACCAAGGAAAACCCCTATTCACCACGAACAAAACATTTTTCCCTATCTTTGTGTGTTGCAAGTTTGCAGGTTGAAGAAAAGTTGAAAATCTTAAAAGTTGCAAAATTTCAAAGTTGTCAAAGTTGTCACTTTTTTTATTGATCTCACAAAAACTTAGATCCCAAATTTATTTTTGACCATCCGATAGTGAAAATCAAGAATATAGAAGCGCATACACAAGAGAAAAGGACCTAGAAATAGATTTTGAAGAGCCCTAACTAAGACCCATTCACCATAGGGAAAATGAGTCCTCAGACAACTTATGAAAACACTATTTTGTGAGAGGTACAGAACATTTATCCATTCTAGATCTGCTAGAAACTTTGTAGGTTCCTTCAGTTTTATTTTTAATCTATTAAATCCAATTGACAGATTGCATTTTGGAGTTGATTTGCTATTTTTAATCTTTCTCCCCAAATTTTTGTTTGACCTAGACCCTCATCCTAACACAAAAAGGGAAATTGTAAGATTCCTCAAAGAATTCACTCACCCAAGGGTTGAAAGTGGATTTTGGCTTGAGAGATCTCATTTCCTGAATGAAATAGAAGAATAGGTAGGTTCATTCACCTCATTTTTTTCTTTCTATTTATAGTAAGTTTGGTGAAATATCCCAAATTTATTATAAAACCCTATGTGTTTGAACCCCTACCCCATTTTTCTATGTTTCATTTTGGTGAACCTAAGATTTTGAACATTCTAATTTCTGATTTGGAGTGCATTCAAACCCTAGATCTAGATTTTGCATCAATTCATTGCATTTAGGGTTTCTAATTTTTGCATAAAGTTACATTGCAACTTACATTTTTCATTCATTTTAAATCTGAAAAATTCAACAAAAATTACATAATATTAGACTAATTTTGCATAATACTTGCATATTAGTGTATGTTCAATCATTCACATTAAAAAATTGAGACAAAAGTTGCATTTCAAAAAGTGTCATACAGTTCATCATTTTCCATTAACTTTACTTGTATTAGGTCACTAAATTTTGGAAAATTGTAACACCAAAGTTATAGTTTGAGACCTGTAACAGAGAACACATAATCACTAAGAAATTGAATTTTTCATTTTTTTTAAAACCTATACAAGGACTCATTCGTCCCTAGGAAAATGAGTCCTTCAGGGCCTACCAAAACCAACCTTTTGAGATTTTTGTGGTTTCCTGCACTTCCTAGGTCTACTAGTAACCTACTATATCATTTTGGAAAGTTTTAGGAATTTATTTTTTATGCATCTAGGTCTAAACATCCATTAGTGTAGTCATTTTAAAATCATTTCAGTAGCAAAAATCATCAGATCTAAAAATGTTTACGTTCTTGAAGCTTTGCATAATATGGATAAAAGTAATTTTCACTTTTGGATACACAATGTTTACATTCATGAAACTTTTCATAAGTTGGATAAAAGTACTTTTCATTTTTGGGTGCACAATATTTACATTCTTGAAGCTTTGCATACTATGGATAAAAATACTTTTCACTTTTGGATACACAATGTTTACATTAATGAAACTTTGCATAAGTTGGATAAAGGTACTTTTCATTTTTGGATACACAATGTTTACATTCTTTAAGCTTTGCATAATTTGGATAAGAATATTTTTCACTTTTGGATACACAATGTTTACATTCCTAAATCTTTGCGTAAAAGTTCTTTTCACTTTTGGGTACATAATGTTTACATTCTTGAAGTATTGCATAAGATGGATGAAAGTACTTTTCATTTTTGGTCACACAATGTTATTCTCTTACCTTTCTAAGAATGCTAGGAAAAAGTTCATCCCTCCCACTTATGAGAATTTTTTAACGAAAGAGAATACAATAGTGCAATCATGATAATCAAATTTAGTCTTCTCCCAATACCTCTCCTATTTGTGAAGAAGATATTTTTCTGTTAGAAGATCCAATCAATGGGAGATATGAAAGTCCTATTTATCTCTCTTCCCCTACCTTTGCCACATGGGAAGACATTTTTGGATACAAGGATGAGACCATTGATTAATCCCCTAATTGTGATGAAGTTTTTTAGAATAACCAACCATTTAAAGTCATGAACATCTATATTGTTTCTCTCCTAAATGCTCTCCTACTAGGGAAGATATCATGGTGCAAGAAAATGACAACATTGACACATATATTTCAAATAATAGTAATGAATCTTCCCTAGATGAAGATGATGAAGTGACATTAGACTCCCCTTCACTAAGAGATCATGAAAATAAGGATAAGTTTGTTGAGGTTATGAACATTAGAACTCCCTCAAGTAATCTAATTCTTAGACCTCCTACAAAGAATTTAATTATTAGACCACCTAAGCCTCTAATTATCCTATATCCATCCTCACAACAACCTCAAGTTCAAACCAAACGATCTCTAGGAGATATCTTGAACTTTACAAGGCAACTTGATAGTAACAATGTTTTGCTACATCGAGTTACAATACAATTTATCACACATACAATAAAAGGAGAAATAGGAAACCATAAACCATTCCTAACTCATTACCCTTACCTCAACCCATCTTGCATAGTGCTCCTTGTTTTCCTTTGCATAGTGGAAAAGAATATGATCTTGTTGAACAACTTAAGAATACTCTTGCTTAGATATCCTTATGGGATATTATTCAAGCCTCACCTAGTTATCATAACATGCTTCATAGTTCCTTGCAACAAGTTCCCATCCCTCCTAATGTGCAACTAAATTACATAGAAGCCATAATTCAAGGAATGAATACAAACATTATTTTCCACCAAAGTGAGCTAAATCCTTTGGACGTGCAAAAACAAAATGAAGATTTCATGATAGTACCTATTATTAATAGGAAAGGGATAAATATAACCCTTTTTGATAATGGCTCAACCCTTAATGTGTATAGCATAATTTTTTTGGATAATATTCAAGTAGAAAAAATCCAAATTCAATCAGACTCTTTATCTATCTTTAGATTTCATAATGTAGGGAAAAAATCGCTTGGTGTGATACCATTGCTTGTTATAGATGGAAAGGTCACATTAAAAAATCCTATTCATATCATGCTTAATAATATTTCATATAATATTCTATTGGTAGACCTTGGATTCATGTAATGAATGGGGTGCCTTCTACTCTTCATTGTAAAATGAAGTATGTCTACAACAACAAAGTGTATACAATGGAGGTCGACCCCGAACTAGAAAGTTTTTTGAACATTGAGAAAGACAAGGAAAATATTTTCAAAAAATTGACACCAACTACATAAGTAGAACCTATGTAAGAAGAACAAAGGGATAAGTGTCCTAAACCCTTCATAGTGTTATTAATGTATGATTTGGGATCATTTAATTTTACACCTACATTCATGGGTGAATACAAGATCACAACAAATGAGTCCAAAGAGGGAAAATAAAAAGTGATAATGTCAAAATAAAATCCAAAATAACCTTTGAAAGGATCCACTTCAAACACTTTAGAAGAAGAAACAAATTACACAATAAAATTTGATGAAGTTGGTTATGAATAGCCACCGAATCCAAAGACATGGAAAAGCTTTATGGAAGAGGTTATGATCTTTTGAAACAACTTTGTTATAGTGGAAAAGGATGTGGTGATAGAGAACAAGGTAGCCATGTCCCTATAGAGCCTAATACACAAGAAACTACTCGTGGTCTTGGTTATTGTCCCTCGAAAGAAATAAAATAATCAAAGAAATCTTTGCTTAACATCAATTTCATCACACAAAACACTCCTAGGACATGTCTTAGTAATGATTTGAGTTCATTAGATTTTGCACCCTCCTTTAGAGGACAATATAAAATCTCATAATCTAAAGAGTCTCGTGTAGTATGGCACCTTGTACTATGCAAGAGATATCTTTGTCACAAAATAAATGAACATCTTCTACTATTGATCAAGAGAGTATCTTGTCGAGACTCCTCCAAGATTGTTTGATATATCTCCTTCCAAGAACACTAAAGAAATTTTACAATAAGAGTTAATTTTGTGAATATCATAGAGTTCATGGTCATTCTAATAATGAATGTAAGGTTTTGGATAATAAAATTCAACATCTTAAGGATTGTGGCACTCTTCCTTCTGTTGAAGCACCTATTTCCTCTAATTGATACTAATTTTCAATCTATCATGTTTCTCATCAATCATCTCGGTTCATCCTTTTCTTGCACTAAGTGGGGGAAAGTGGTTAGGTAGCCTTGTCCTCGTTTGACACTTGTTGTTGTCCCTTTTGGCTAGTTGACTGCCTTCCATGTATATATAAAATAAAGCTTGGGATATGGATGACATGCCTTAAGTTGGCTCATGTGTGACATACTTTCTTCCTATGTTATCTTTAGCATTGCATTTTGGGGGCAACCCATTTCCTCTCTCCTTTCTCATGATGTAGCTTTATTCAGGAACATATGAATTTTCATAAGGATTTCTAAATAAGCTCTCAAGTCTTCTTGATTGGATAATTTAAAGAAAATTTCTCCCAATAATGGTGCTAGGGGGCATACATTGGCATTATTTTTGTCATTCATGTTTCATTGTGTGATTTTCTTGCTTCTTACGATGCATCCTTTTCTTGGTCGTGTCATTGGGTTTGATGTCCTTTGAGAGTGTGATATTTCTTAGCATATGGCTTTCCTCTTAGTGGTGATGCTACACATTGCATTCCCTAAGTTGTGATTCTCTTATTCCTAGATTGATCCTATCTTGGAGACATTAGGCACGATGTTCCCTAAGAAGAGACCTTACACGAACTAAGCAAGAATCCTTTGAACAAACCTTTACTTGCATTTTTTTCATAAGCGTTTAGCATAATTCAGCTTGTTAACCTTGTAAAGCTCGAACCCCTCCTTTCAAGGCCACTAAGCATAACACACTTTTCTTGCCAGTGGAGCCTTTCCCTATTCATAAGTGCCTATCATAACATAGCTTGTTAGGCCTTATGAAGCTCGAAGTTCTTATGGTTCCTTATTGAATTTGTCAGAGGGATATATTTATATGGTATGGGAGCCTATTAATATTCTCTCATTTTCCACCCGTTGGGGGTTCACCTAGTGGATGACCTGAGGTTCAATTAGCCCAAAGTGAGCGCATGCATCATTTGAATAGTGGACATTGAGTTCTACTTATGAATTTTCTTTGGACAAACAACTAAGATGCGTTCCACATCATGTTAGATGGTCAAGGCTTGATCCACCCTTGTTCTCACCTTTTCTTGTAGGTCTTTGATGTTGTATGATTGCAAAAAATTGTCATTGTTGCATTCATATGTGTCTTGAATGTCTACTTTAGTGTAAGTTTGACATGGGGCTATCTTCTCACTAAAGTGGGGGCTAAATGTAGTGTAGAAAAATGTATCCCTTTTACATTTTCACACCTAATATGGAATTAATGTTAAAATTAACTTACTTATGCCTTAATTTAGTGTTGTAGAGTGTACCTCTTTACACTTTCACACTTATTTAGGGCTCCCTTAATTATTGAGGTTAATTTACCTTAATTGGTCCCTTTAATTCAAATCCAAGCCTAATTAATTACATTTTCCGAAGAGGAAACCCAACATTCATTAACGCCTAAACATAACACTTCTCATTGAGAAATGTATGTCCTAGGTGAGTGATCTAGGAACCAGTCGCCCATGGGTGAATGGGTCCTCACTTAGACCTAGAACCTAAATTTAAATTATGTTTTTGGTAGTATTTTAACATATTAAAATCCATATTCACATGTTGGCTTGTGTTATTTGTATTTTGGGAAATTAATGTTACATATCTATAAATGTAAGGTCATTTCACTATGTTTCATCTAATTTTTCAAGTGTTCAATTGCAAGAGCTAAAGTGGGATTTCAAGAGAATTTCAAGGCCTTCAAGAGCAGATTTAGTGAAGAATTATCGTAGAAATCAAGATGTAATTGTCATGTCAAATTCTTCATGCATCATGCATGTTATTGGAGCTAATATGGTGATGTAAATTTCATGATCCATTCAAGTATTAAAAGCATTGTTTTCAATCAAGTTTCAAGATCAAGATCCACATCCATTGAAACCATTTCATGCAAGTTGCAAATCTACATTCCAAGGTTCATTCATGGGGTTTGGTTGTTTTTCATTCATAATTCCTTTCATGCTATTCATTTCATTTCAAGGTTTAATTACCAAAACAGGGTTTGACCAAGGTAAACCCCCATTCACCAAAAGTAAAAAAAATTCCCCCTCTCTTTGTGTGTTGCAAATTTGTAGGTTGAAGAAAATTTGAAGATCTTAAATGTTGCAAAATTGTAAAGTTGTCAAAGTTGTCACCTTTGTTGTCATCTCACAGAAACTCGGATCTTGAATTTATTTTTGACTTTCCGATGGTGAAAATCAAGAATTTGGAAGTGTAGAATCAATAACAGAGGACCCAAAAATAGATTTTTAAGAGCCCTACCCAGGACCCATTCATCATAGGGTGAATGAGTCCTAAGACAACTTCTAAAAACACCATTTTATGAGAGGTACACAACATTTTTCCCTTCTAGATCTGCTAGAAATTTTGTAGGTTCCTTCAGTTTTATGTTTAATCTATTAAATCCAATTGATAGATTGCATTTTGGAGTTTATTTTCTATTTTTAATCTTTCTCCCCAAAGTGTTGCTTGATCTAGACCCCTATCCTAACACAAAAAGGGAAACTCCAAATATTCCTCAAAGAGTTCACTCACCTAAGGGTTGAAAGTGGATTTTGACTTGAGGGATCTCATTTCCTAAATGAAATAGAAGAATAGGTAGGTTCATTCACCTCATTTTCCCTTTCTATTTATAGTAAGTTTGGTGAAATATCCCAAATTTAGTCTAAAACCCTATGTGTTTGAACCCCTACCCCATCTATGTTTTAAATTATATAAAATTTTATAATCATAAAAAAATACTTCACCAACTACACTTCCATATATGAAAGGGTGTACCTCAAAGAAGATGATATATTATCAAAGGTATGTTGGTTCTACTTCAATCTCAAGATAGATAACTAACACTTAGAAATAAAGTATCTTTTTATTTTGCAATCCAATATCTATAAAAATGATTATTATTGGATGATTTATATTTTCAATAAGTTCCCTACATTGCAAGTACCCTATTATTCCTCTCATTAAATGGGATCTACATGCTAATATGTTCGAGGACACTATTAATGCTTTCCACAAAATTCTTCATGGCAAGTGAATTGTTTGAAATTATATGGATAATCTTAGTGCTTAAATCTATGATATAATACATTCTAATCTTTATGATGTATCATTTATTGATCCTCTTAAATATCTCTCAAGAATTAGATAAAATAATAGAGAAATTATGATTGGGTGGTTCCAATGAAACTAAGTGTATTCCTCTTTTAAATGGGACACTATATGTCTTCCCAAAGGTGTTGGTGGCTCATGAGTTAAAGTCTTATCAAAATGGAATCATACTTTCTACACAAAGTTGATATAGAACATGTATGTCAAACTTGATGTGTATTGGAGATAAATACTGAAATATTGGGAAAGGAGATCCTTAATGTTAAGGGGGTATTTTCTCTATTTTTTTCTTCCCCTAAGGGCATTTCATTAGGAAAGATATCACAAGGTGTAAAGATTGGCTTTCAACCTCAATGGTGAGTCAATTAGACCTAATTGTAGTCCTTAGGACAATAGGATAGGCTTGAAACCAAATTGGAATGATTTGTAATGTTCAAACTGAACGAACAATAAGACCTAATACCTAAAATGAAAATTCTTGAAAAAACTACAACTAAAAGTCGGAAATAAATTCTGCAACCTAGTTTTTGTGGGTTGACAACAATGACGACAACTTATGCAATGAAACAAAATTTCTCTTCAATATCTTCAATCCTTCTTCAACCTACAATCTGCACATACATAAAGAGATTTTTTTTTTGGAATGGGGGTTTTCCTTAGTCAAACCCCAAGTTTGGTAATTAAACCTTGATAGAAAGATAAAAAAATATGGAGAAGGAAATGATGAATGAATAATGTTTGCTAGAACTCACCAAACCTTCAATGAATTCCCTTAGAGGATTGAAGACAAACATATCTCTCCAAGGAACTTGGTATTTCTTTGCTTGATGGATTTGGACACTTGAAAATGCTTGGATGCTTTAGAATCAACAATGCATATTATCCTTCACAAGATGACATGAACACACATAATCTTGAACATGATGTGAGGATCTTGATGGTTGCAATAGATGACTGATAAATTTTCTCTTGAATACTCTTGACAATAATATTTTTTTATATGAATTCTTGATTGTGTGTCTTGTAATGTTTCTTAGATTTGAATTGATAAAAAGACTATGTATTTATATGTGTTTATTTAATTTCTCAAAAAATAGATTAAAAAAGTTGACACTTGCAAGATGAATTTGAATAATTAAAATGCTACCACAAACATATTTAAAAATGAGTCTTAGGACTTAAAGGGAACTTATTCACCCTTGGGTGGATGGGTCTTGGCCTATAAGTCTAGGACACACATATTCCAAGGTGATTAAAATATTAATTACATTAATTATATGTTGGTTTCCCTTTTAAAAACAATGAATAATAAGTATTTGGAATGCATAATTTAGCAAATTAGAAGCTTAAATAAGTCCAATAAATTAAGGAACCCAAACATAGTGTGAAATTGTAAAGGTATAAAATTTCCTACACTATATTTATTCTCCACTTAAGTGAGATTATGAACTTACAATGAGACTCACACTAAAGTAGACAAATATGCATCAAGAGGGGTCCAAGTGTACCAATTTTGGAAAGATAGGATGGAAAAGATCAAGGAGGATGATCAAGCCCCTGGGATCAACGATACCATGGCAAACCAACATAAGGACAAAGGGACACACAATATGTGTAAGATATGTGCAAATATAAAAGATACAAAAGCATACAATGTCAAATCCAATGCAAAAATAAAAAGGAAAGAGGATGGACTAGCAAGATATGTTATGCCACGATAAAATATGATCACAAGGGCTAGTCCAGTTCAGTATACACTAGGTGAACCCCAAAGGAAAAATGAGAAACACACACTAGGTCGACAAGGTATGTGCCCATAAAAAAGGGGTGGAAAATGGGAAAGATGCACTAGGTCTATAGGTGTGTTCCCATACGTCAACCATACCAAAAATTATACTCCTTGATAAATTTTATAAGGTAAAAAAAAATGGTCAATGTGTTATGCCAATGCTACAATAAGTCCAACCTTTGTGAAAAAAAGTTAAGCCAAAAAATATCAATGCCAAAATGAGATAATTCCAATGTATGCCCCAACTTTAAAGGAATTTCTAAACACGATGTCGTGAGCAACTACTTTAAAGTATAAAATGATAAATGTCAAATAATAAAAGGGACATGAGAGCCTATTTGGAAATACCTATGCCAACAATATGTTTCTAAATAAACCTACATCATGAAAAATGAGGTTGCCCCCACATGTAATCCAAAAAGATAAAACATAAGGGATCCATGGATTCAAGTTCAGTACATGTCTTTGCTACAGTGACATAATAGAGCTTGAAACCATCATCATTCCCCAAATACTTCAGGGAAGAACAAACACAAAGGAGGAATGACACATAGAGTGAAGAAACAAATAATTTTTTTTGGGTCAACATGGAAGAGACTTGGATATCTTGAAACCTTACATCTTCCCCAAACGGAAAATATAAGACAAAAGAAAATATAATGATCACATCAAATAGAAGAATGGAAATACAAATAAAAGAATATCATGATAGATTTTATTCCTTTGTATCCTTGCACCAACAAAGTAACAAGGGTCATACAAATAAATCTCACAAACATAAAGACACACCAAGCAACATGATACCGGGGATCACATTACATACAT
Organism: Sequoiadendron giganteum; assembly: GCA_007115665.2. NCBI lineage: Eukaryota > Viridiplantae > Streptophyta > Pinopsida > Cupressales > Cupressaceae > Sequoiadendron > Sequoiadendron giganteum. Next base: position 269,407,113 of record CM021105.1, read on the forward strand.
GCAATCACAAATAATATAGAAAGAAAAAGAAAGATAGTATTTCACATGCAAGACAACCTATAGAAGTTCATCTACATCCCAATCTTGTTCATCATATACAAAAGGTGGATACATAGCCAAAGGGGATTTGACAAGTCCGATAATAGGAAAATCACCAGGTCCAACACATGTTGATTCATTCTTTTTAGGAGGATAATCCTGATTGCATTCATCTAAGTTCATAGAAGTGGAAAATAAAAAAATTAATTCATTATGAATTTCTTCATCAATTTTAGCACTCTCATCATCATTATCCAAGTTAATTACAACATGAGGCCTAATGATAATGCTCATTGTATGCTTTTGTTGTAGTGTAGAACTTTCATGTTGTGGAAAAGGTGGAGAATCATCATGCTTTGTCTGAGTTGATTTATTCTTTTCTTATAATTGACGAGTAATAGCATGACATCTATGCCTACACTCTTTAACATTTTTATTTCTTCTTGCATGGTTTTCAAGTTGTGATGGTGTAGGAGTGGGTTTCTCAACCATCACTCTCTTTTCTTCCCTTAGGGGATGAACGCAAGGGACCTCGATGGGTTGTGAAACCACTTTATCTTTAGTCATATAAACTTTTTTGATTTTAGGAGGCACAAAGGAAATTGTATGGTTATCTCTTGGTCTCCTGTAGGATATAGGTGGCTGAATAGCATCATACATTTTCTCTTGGTCCGATGGGGTATGGTCGATGTGAGGTTTGTCGATGATTCTTCATCAACGTGAAACATGACTTCAGTATAGATTTGAGATCTTTGTCCGTTGGTTGAAGTCTAACCAATGGATTGGGATCGAAGTAAGTCCTATCGATGGATCATTCCTAAGTGGCATCAGAGTAACCTGGGTCTTTGACCTAGATTTGGATTATCGTTCCGATTGTATTGGTCTAGTTGATGGAAACGATCAGGGCAAGTCTTCCCGATGGGAGATGAACAAAAAAAACAGTATGAAATAAACTGTTGGAGGAGCTTTGGAGACTTCCTCTGAGGTAGGATCTCAGCCTGATGGTCTTTTGGCTGGTGAGACTTCACCAAGTCGGAGTGATGGAGCATTAGAAGACTATGCAATGAGTGATTGTCAAATGATCAGTTTGGCATCGGTGAGACATGGACTGGTGTCTCACAGATACACATACCGATTGAAGAATTTTGAATGAATGACTGTCCTATGTGGATTGCTTTGAAACAATGAGAGAAGCAGAATGTAAATTTTTGGCAGTTGGATTCTTTTGACTATTGGAAGATCAACATACCATTTGAGAGTGTGAACAAAATGAAACTCTCTGTAATGTTTGATGGTTGGGGTTGGAGAAGGAGAATGGGAATGTTGTTCTAAAGGAGGAGACTCCTCTCTCTATGTGTGTGAATCTGCTTTGTATACTGTGTGAGAGTATTGTAATAGTGTGAAGTTTGTAATGGACTGAGAGGTTGATCAGGGAAATGTAAAAAAGGAGAGAGGGAAATAGAACATGGTTGCTACTAGTTTGTCTCCAGAATGAAACAAGATGTAATCTTTATAAAGGCTCAGTGCTTGAGATGTATTTGTAACTGTTCTATTACATGAATAATATAATGGCAATCTCGGCTTTTGGAGTGGGGCATTTTACTCGAAAGGGTTTTCCCCATGTAAATCTGTGTGTTCATTGTTCTATTTCATCTTTCATGTTTCATGTTTCTTGGCTAGAATCTATTTATGCAAGTTGTTGAAACTGAATTTACATAAGCTTCTCTTAGAAGGATTAATGTGGGAAATGAATTGTGTCTAATTTCACTTTGTGACATAGTTGTAGGTGTTTTTGAGGCAATCTAATTGAAATTAAAGTTATCGAAGGCACTACAAATCTTGGATTATTTTTTGAGATGACTCAAATTTACCTACAAGAGAGAGAGAGAGATAGAGAATTAGGAGGGAGAAGGGAGAGCAGAAGAGGGGAAGAAGGGGAGAGAGAGATATATAATTAGGAGGGGGAAAGGAGAGGGGAAGAATGGGAGAGAGAGAGGGAGAGAGGGAAAGTGAGAGGAAAAGGGAGAGAGAGAGAGAGAGAGAGAGAGAGAGAGAGAGAGAGAGAGAGGGAGAGGGAGAGAGAGAGAGAGGGAAATAGATAATATTTAAATATTTTATATATTAACTTTATATATATATATATAAATATTTATACATTAACTAAAATATTTAAACATTATACATAATAATATAATATATTATATATTATACATAATTCTGTAAGAGATTATTGTAAATTATATATTATATATTAAATTATAAACTATATTGTATATTCTCAACTACATATATTAAATTAAACTATAAACTATTTATTGCATTTTTTAAATCATATATCAAAAAGTATATTACATTTTTTTCAAATTATATATAAAATAAATCGGATATCCAATTTGAATGAATCAGATATCTGATGTCTGACACAAACCCTACTACCTAGGGATTAGCCTCGGGTTTTCTTCATAATTTGGCTAGGACATGCCAATCCTAAGAAGTCAACACAAAAAATGTGTTTAACAACTTACTTTTCTTTTCTAGACTTCGTCCATGTGGCTGATGAATTTTTTTTTACCCTAAATTGATGAAACGAAAAGGGTTTTTAAACGAGATTCTCATATTTCCACCAATATAAATTATGCTTTACTTTGAATTTAATAAATAATTATTATTCATTTTCTATTTGAATTACGACTAAAATCCTGATTGATAGGCTGATTGAAAAACATCTATAGCTTTCAAACAATATCGTGTTTTTTGAATCCTAAACATGCATCACATCCTATGCTTTGCATACTATAGTATTAAAAAAATATTTGAATTTCATGAATTTTTGACCAAGTTAAGGTGGTCAGACATACAAGTTTTTATATTTTTTAAAAGTTGTAATAAAAAAATCATAATTAATTATTTAATTGAAAAAAATTTACAAACAGATATGCATCGAATCGGGACATGAGTCCTCTACTTATATATAAAATCTTATACAAAAATATTATAATTTTATTGTGGTTAGGGTGGCCAGACAAACACCTAGTTCTTATTTTTTCCCTAAAATTTAAGTACTACTACATTGAAATTTTAAATTTTCACCAAATAGATTTTTTTTTAAAAAACCTAGTAGTTTAGAAACTACATTCAACTTGCTACAAATTCTATTCTTACATATTTTTGAAATAATATAGACAACTTATTCAAATTTTTAGGTCAAGGTGCCTAACTCTAATATTTCTAAATTTTCATCGCCACTTAAGGGCCTATTTTTTCCATTATGATCCTACACATACCTAGTTGTCAGTTATAATAATGATAGGAATCAAAAATGTGATATTTGGCTTTGCATTTAAATTGATTATTTTAAACATACTGTTAGAAGGTTCAAGCCATTATTCTTGCAAAGGAAAAATCACCAAGTCTCCATCAAAGTTGAAGTTTATGAATTACCTATTGCTATTGTCATCATCGAGGAAGGTTAAAGAAATGAGTTTGTACTGCTCCCTAAATGTCTTTCTGCCAAGGATAAAACCATGGGAGGCCTTAGGAAGAGGATGGAGTCGAGTAAGTATGACTCTTTGAGATAGAATGAAGAGCTTTGAGGTTTGTTTGAGCGGGTTGGGTTTACCCCTTACTTTGCTACCATGGAAGGTTATAGTGAGCAACTGAGCTAAAAATTTGTGAATGCCTAAAAAGATGGGGAAGTTTGGCTATTTGGCCTTCATTTTTCTGTTCATGCTAAGGTCATAGCCAAAGTGACAGGGCTTGTGTATGAAGGGAAGAAGGTGGCTAAGGTAAACAATGGAAAATATGAAACTTATATTGATAATTTTTTTAAGGATAAAGAAAAAGCCGAGAGATTTAAAAATGGGTACTCTAGGATTTTACTTCCTCCATTGTATCATAATGTTTTCTTATTTGTTATGAAATACTTTACGTTGGAAGGTCATTTTTAGTCTATCCATGGCTATCACTTTCTAATTCTGAATCACATCCATCATCTTGAGAAAATTAATCTTTTGTTTTTCCTCTTTTCTTCTCTAAACCAAGGCCTTACCAATGGCGCTAACCCTCCTTTACACCAGGGCTTGATTCATGAAATATGTAAATATATCCTTGCTACTACCTCGCAAATAAATTTTTTCCTTAATTTTCTTGAAAAACCTACTCCTAAAAGTTTTGTTAAAATCAAGCATATAGAAAGTCAACCCCACTCCTCGGCTAAAGATTTTGCTAAAGCCTCCCCCAATCCTATGGACTCCTCTTGGTCAGAGCTCAAATTCACTCTATAAAATCGTAGTGCTTCTCCTATTGCTTCCATTGTGAACAAGAAGAGAAAAATGTCAATTCATGAGTTTGGGGCTGACCCCAACACTATAATGATACCTGATGATAATGACAACAACCCTGAATTTTCCACTCTGGTGGGTCGAAGATCAACTCAAATTGCTTTGGTTTCATTAAAGGGGTATGACAATAGTAAAAAAATATAAAAGTTTGAAGGAAAAGAATGCAAAAGAGTCTCTGGATAGTAAGGGAAAGAAGGTGGCAAGGGAAGAAAAGGCTTCTTCTTCTAAGGACATGCCAGAAAACCTTGTTGGTGAGTCTCCTGAGGTGGGGGGGTCAGAGTCAGAGGAAGTGGAAGAATCTAGCCATGAGGAGGAGGAAGGTGATTCACAACAAGAGGATAGGCAATATGTTGAGGAAAACACTTATATGGCCATTGATAAATGTGATGCTACCAATAACCTAGAGGTTAGGGAGATTTCTAACCCTGGTAATGAAGATTTAAGAGAAAACATGTCGAGTTTGAATACTGATCAAATTCAAAGGGTGGTGGAAAGGATGGAGTTTTTGGGAAAAATGATGCAAAAGGATGATAATGCTAGCAGGTTGCAAGCACTTGAAAATTTTGTGAAGAGTTTGTGTAGGGTTGTGGATGCGATCATGAAAAAAGTTGTCATGGCCACTATCTATGGACAATGAAAGATAAAGAAACAACAAAGGAAAAAGGCGAACAATGATGAGGCCAACTTGTCTGGAAAAATGGAGCTCAAAGATAATTTTGAAGATTTTGTTGAAGACCTAGTGAAGGTATGGAGAATGATTGAGGATGCTTGATCCTCGGTCGTTGCTCCTCTCATTTTTTGTTCTTATTGTCATGACGTTTTTTTTTATTCTATCAAATGTTTAGTTGGTATAGACTGTTATTTCTCTAGTTTTTTTTTTTGTTAAGAACTTTGGTTATCGATTGGATACTCTTTTAAGGTTATGCTATTATAACCTATTTTTGTGGATGTATATTAAGATGGACTAGTTATATCTCTTAGGGATTATTGATAGGTTTATAAAAGTTTGATGTAGCGGGTATAGGCTAATGTTTTTTGGTTGATTGGGTTTAGGGGAAGTGGTTTTCTTTATACTATGCTTCCTTTGTTGTGTTGTTTTTTCATGTTGTTGGTCTCTTGACTATTGTTCTTTTGTACTTAATCAATAAAAAATAACCAAATTTATTAAACAAAAATTTTCTTTTGAGATAAAGATCCTACTATATTTTTTAGTTTAACAAATTTTAGATTTACAAAAAAATCTAAGTGATAGTTCCCTTATTTTTGCAGACCCACAAGTTTAAATTTGAAGTAGCCACTATTAAACATTTCAATTGATAAGAGAAATACCATTCAAATGGTTATTTATTTACTTTATTTACCCATAAATAATCAGTTCCTAGTTTATGATTGATTGTTTAGGTGTTATGATTGTTCATTTAATAATTTAGAGTCCACTTAATTTACCATTTCAAGACAAACATGTATGTTGGTTAATTACAACATATATATAATTTTATGAGTATTTTATAAATGAATATGCATGTATACAATCTTCACAAATATATATCTATTTATTTGGTTTCATGTTCTTATATTATATATTAACTCTATATAAATATATATACACACATGAATAATATATATAACTACACCCTCACATATATATGAATATATGAATATAATTTGCATATATATATGGGTAATTGCACCAATATGGTTCCCAAAAAGGGGACTTAAGTGGACAACTTCTTTCTGAAATCAGAAAATACTGACCTTGGACGTGAAATTAAGGATACTTAGACTCAAAATTTTGAGATAGAACAAAAAGAAGGATTCAATTTCTCCGAGTCTACTTTCTAAACTACTAATTTATTTTGAGAATGGTTGAGATTAAGGGGTTCAAATGAGGGACGTACACAAATTGGTGTTGTTTTTGTCAGAAAAACATAACATAACAACTCTTGTACGACCCTCGTACGGTGAACTTTTTTTTAGTATTTTTAAAATCGCAATAGTCAGAAGTTAGCTAATAGTATGTAGTTGATGCACGATTTTTCTGATATTTTTTTAATGAATATTTGATTTTTTATTAATTTGCGAAGTGGACATATCCTGAAAATAGAATTTTGGTCGTGCTACCCCTACAAATTTTGGAAACTAATTGATTTGTTTTTTTTTTAATTTTTTAATTTTGTAGAATGGAGTCAAGTTTCTAAAAATGTAATTTATTTGAAAAATTGATGAACGATTAATTTATAACAAAAAAAAGACATACAGATAAAATAAATCATGGATGAAAGACTTAACATTTTCAGAAAGTGAAAAAAATTACATCGTTGGATAGCTAAGAGATAACCCAACATTACCCATGTGCTCGATTTTTTCGATATTGAACCACGTGCAATCTTGACGGTGAGTACGAACTCGATTATGAGAAATATGGTGGATTTTTTAAAAACACGTCTCTAGTCGTTGGGAATACCCTCCAATCCTTTGGGTTGGTATTCCAAGGCAAGTACCAAGCTTAAAGTTCAGTAATTCCCAAAGCAAAATATCACACGAGCGCTTTATAATGCGCTCGCATTATATCTCACTTTTCACATGGTTTTGCTTCTGTCGGGAACATGTCTACTAGCACATAACACGAGTGCATTATAACGCGCTCGCGTTATGTCTTACTTTATGTTAAATGCTAATATATTAATGTATGCTGATATATTTTTATGTACATGTATGTATGTATGCTTGTATGGATGCAAGATTATATGTACATATGTATTATGCTTGTATGTATGCATTTATGTATGTCTTTAGACAAAGACAGAATTTAGAGAGAGTCTAGAGAGATGGAGAGGGGGTCGAAGTGAGAGTTTAAGAGAGAGGGAGTGGGAGAGAAGGGGTTGGATTGAGGGGGACTTAGCTAGGTAGGGTGG
>CM021105.1:269414506-269459382 GCA_007115665.2 Sequoiadendron giganteum
GGTTGAGGGATTAAGAGGGTATAGAGGTTGAGGGATTAGGGTTTAAGGGTTAATGGTTGAGGGATTAAGAGGGTATTGGGGTTGAGGATTAGGGTTTAAGGGTTAAGGGTTGAGGGTTGAGGGATTAAGAGGGTATAGGGGTTGAGGGATTAGGGTTTAAGGGTTGAGGGTTGAGTGTTGAGGGATTAAGAGGGTATAGGGATTGAGGGTTGAGGGATTAAGGGTTGAGGGTTGAGGTTGATGGATTAAAAGTTCTGAGAGGTTGAGGATTAGGAGGAGTTTTAAGAGGTTGAGGTTGTGAATTAAGAATTTATAGGGGTTGAGGTTGGGGAGTTCAAAAGTTAAGAAGGTTATAGAGTTGAAGTTAGGTTTAAGGTTTGAGGGATTGCTCGTTTGAGGGTTGAAGTTAAGAGGGTATAAAGGTTGAGGATTGGGGTTTAGGTTGAGGGGTTTGGAATTAGGAGTTTGAGGTTGATGGATTAAGAGGTATAGGGATTGAGGATTGGGAGTTTAGGGTTTGAGGTTGAGGGATTAGGGTTTGAGGGTTCAAAAGGATTAAAGATGTATAGGGATTGAAGTTAGAGGTTTTAAGGAGTTTGAGGTTGAAAAGATTAGAATTATAGGGTTGAGGATTAGGTTTTAAAGAGGTTGAGGTTGAAAGATTAGAGGTATAGGTGTTAGAGGTTGGGGATTAAAGGTTTGAGGGTTAAAGGGATTAAGAGGTATAAAGGGATTAGAGTTTAAGAGGTTGAGGAGTTGGATGGTGTGGAGTTGAGATTGAGAGTTAAAAGGAGAATTTTTATAGGGGTTGAGGGATTAGGGTTTAAGGGTTGAGGGTTGAAAGATTAAGAGGGTATAGGGGTTGAGGGTTCAGGGATTAGGGTTTGAGGGTTGAGGGATTGGGGTTTAAGGGTTGAGGGTTGAGGGATTAGGGTTTGAGGGTTGATGGATTAAGAGGGTATAGGGATTGAGGGATTAGGCTTTAAGGGTTGAGGGTTGACAGATTAAGAGGGTATAGGGGTTGAGGGTTGAGGGTTGACGGATTAAGAGGGTATAGGGGCTGAGGGATTAGGGTTTAAGGGTTGAGGGTTGAAAGATTAAGAGGGTACAGGGCTTGAGGGATTAGGGTGTAAGGGCTGAGGGTTGAGGGATCAAGAGGGTATAGGAATTGAGGGATTAGGGTTTAAGGGTTGAGGGTTGAGGGATTAAGAGGGTATAGGGATTGAGGGTTAAGGGTTGAGGGTTGAGGGCTGAGGGATTAAGAGGTTACAGGGGTTGAGGGATTAGTGTTTAAGAGTTGAGGGTTGATGGATTAAGAGGGTATAAGGCTTGAGGGATTAGGATTTAAGGGTTGAGGGTTGAGGGTTCAAGGATTAAGAGGGTATAGGGATTGAGGGTTGAGGGATTAGGGTTTGAGGGTTGAGGGATTAATAGGGTATAGGGATTGAGGGAATAGGGTTTAAGGGTAGAGGGTTAAGGATTAGGGTTTGAGGGTTAAAGGATTAGGGTTTGAGGGTTGAGGGATTAAGAGGGTATAGGGATTGAGGGATTAGGGTTTAAGGGTTGAGGGTTAAGGGATTAAGAGGGTATAGGGGTTGAGGGATTAGGGTTTAAGGGTTGAGGGTTGACGGATTAAGAGGGTATAGGAGTTGAGGGATTAGGATTTAAGGGTTGAGGGTTCAAGGATTAAGAGGTTATAGGGATTGAGAAATTAGGGTTTAAGGGTTTAGGGATTAGAGTTTGAGGGTTGAGGGATTAGGTTTTAAGGGTTGAGGGTTGAAAGATTAAGAGGGTATAGGGGTTGAGGGATTAGGGTTTGAGGGTTATGGGATTAAGAGGGTATAGGGGTTGATGGTTGAGGGATTAGGGTTTGAGTGTTGAGGGATTAAGAGGGTATAGGGATTGAGGGATTAGGGTTTAAGGGTAGAGGGTTGAGGGATTAGGTTTTCAGGGTTGAGGGATTAGGGTTTAAGGGTTGAGGGTTGAGGGATTAGGGTTTGAGGGTTAAGGGATTAAGACGTATAGGGATTGAGGGATTAGGGTTTAAGGGTTGAGGGTTGAAGGATTAAGAGGGTATAGGGGTTGAGTGATTAGGGTTGAAGGGTTGAGGGTCGAAAGATTAAGAGGGTATAGGGGTCAAGGGATTAGGGTTTAAGGGTTGAGGGTTGAGGGATTAGGGTTTGAGGGTTGAGGGATTACGAGGGTATAGGGATTGAGGGATTAGGGTTTAAGGGTTGAGGGTTGAAGGATGAAAAGGGTATAGGGGTTGAGGGATTATGATTTAAGGGTTGAGGGTTCAGGGTTGAGGGTTGATGGATTAAGAGGGTATAGGCATTGAGGGATTAGGTTTTAAGGGTTGAGGGTTGAAAGATTAAGAGGGTATAGGGGTTGATGGTTTAGGGTTTAAGGGCTGAGGGTTGAGGGATTAAGAGTGTATAGGGATTCAGGGTTTAGGGTTTAAGGGTTGAGGGTTGAGGGATTAAGAGGGTATAGGGATTCAGGGTTGAGTGATTAAGGGTTGAGGGTTGAGGGTTGAGGGTTGAGGGATTAAGAGGTTACAGGGATTGCGGAATTAGGGTTTAAGGGTTGAGGGTTGATGAATTAAGAGAGTATAGGGGTTGAGGGATTATGATTTTAGGGTTGAGGGTTGAGGGTTCAAGGATTAAGAGGGTATAGGGATTGAGGGATTAGGGTTTAAGGGTCGAGGGATTAGGGTTTAAGGGTTGAGGGTTGAAATATTAAGAGGGTATAGGGGTTGAGGGATTAAGAGGGTATAGGGGTTGAGGGTTGAGGGATTAGGGTTTGATGGTTGAGGGATTAAGAGGGTATAGGGATTGAGGGATTAGGGTTTAAGGGTAGAGGGTTGATGGATTAGGGTTTGAGGGTTGAGGGATTAAGAGTGTATAGGGATTGAGGGATTAGGGTTTTAAGGGTTGAGGGTTGATGGATTAAGAGGGTATAGGGGTTGAGGGATTAGGGTTTAAGGGTTGAGGGTTGAAAGATTAAGAGGGTATAAGCGTTGAGGGATTAGGGTTTAAGGGTTGAGGGTTGAGGGATTAGGGTTTGAGGGTTGAGGGATTAAGAGGGTATAGGGATTGAGGGATTAGGGTTTAAGGGTTGAGGGTTGAGGGATTAGGGTTTGAGGGTTGAGGGATTAAGAGGGCATAGGGATTGAGGGATTAGGGTTTAAGGGTTTAGGGTTGAGGGATTAAGAGGGTATAGAGGTTGAGGGATTAGGGTTTAAGGGTTGAGGGTTGAAAGATTAAGAGGGTATAGGGGTTGAGGGTTGAGGGATTAGGGTTTGAGGTTTGAAGGATTAAGTGGGTATAGGGATTGAGGGATTAGGGTTTAAGTGTTGAGGGTTGAGGGATTAGGGTTTGAGGGTTGAGGGATTAAGAGGGTATAGGGATTGAGGGATTAGGGTTTAAGGGTTGAGGGTTGAGGGATTAAGAGGGTATAGGGGTTGAGTGATTAGGGTTTAAGGTTTGAGGGTTGAAAGATTAAGAGGGTATAAGGGTTGAGGGTTGAGGGATTAGGGTGTGAGGGTTGAGGGATTAAGAGGGTATAGGGATTGAGGGATTAGGGTTTAAGGGTTGAGGGTTGAGGGAATAGGGTTTGAGGGTTGACGGATTAAGAGGGTATAGGGATTGAGGGATTAGAGTTTAAGGGTTGAGGGTTGATGGATTAAGAGGGTATAGGGGTTTAGGTATTAGGATTTAAGGGTTGAGGGTTGAGGGATTAAGAGGGTATAGGGGTTGATGGATTAGAGTTTAAGGGTTGAGGGTTGAAAGATTAAGAGGTTATAGGGTTTAAGGGATTAGGGTTTAAGGGTTGAGGGTTGAGGGATTAGGGTTTGAGGGTTGAGGGATTAAGAGGGTATAGGGATTGAGGGATTAGGGTTTAAGGGTTGAGGGTTGAGGGATTAGGGTTTGAAGGTTGAGGGATGAGGGATTAAGGGTTGAGGGTTGAGGGTTGAGGGATTAAGAGGGTATCTCTCACTCTCCCACTCTCTCCCAATCTCTTTTTCTCCCACTCTCCCACTCTCTCCCACTCTCTTTTTCTCCCACTCTCCCCCTCTCCCCCTCTCTCCCTCCCTCTCTATCTCCCACTCTCCCACTCTCCCCCTCTCTCCCTCTCTCCCTCCCTCTCTATCTCCCCCTCTCTCCCTCCCACTCTCTATTTCTCCTACTCTCACCCTCTCTCCCTACCTCTTTATCTCCCACTCTCCCCTTCTCCCACTCTCTCCCACTCTCTCTTTCTCCTAATCTCCCTCTCCCTCCTCCCTCTCTCTCTCTTTCTCTCCACTCTCTCTTCCAGCCCTCCCCTCTCTCCCTCTCTATCTCTCACTGTCTCCTCTCTCCCTCCCTCTCTCTTTCTCCTCTCCTCACTCCCTCTTTCTCTCCCACTCTCTCTTTCTCCCCCTCCCCCTCTCCCTCCCTCTCTCTATCTTTCTCTACCACTCCCTCTCCCTCCCTCTCTCCCTTTTTCTCTCCCACTCTCACCCTCTTTCCCTCCCTATCTATCTCCATGTCTCCCACTTTCTATTTCTAACCCTCTGCCTCTCCCTCCTTGTCTCCCTCTCCCCTCCTCTCTCTCTCCCACTCTCCCTCCCTCTCTATCTCCCACTCTACCACTTTCCCCCTCTCTCCATCCCTCTCTCTCTTTCTACCACTCTCACCCTCTCTCCCTCCCTCTTTATTTCCCACTCTCCCCTTCTCACACTCTCTCCCACTCCCTCTTTCTCCCACTCTCCCCTTCTCCCTCCCTCCTCCTCTCTCTTTCTCCACTCTCCCTCCCTCTCTCTCTCTCTCTTCTCCCCCTCCCCTCTCCCTCTCTATCTCTCACTATCCCCTCTCTCCATGCTATCTCTCACTATCCCCCTCTCTCCCTCCACTCTCTCTTTCTCCCCTCTCCCTCTCTCCCTCTTTCTCTCCCTCTCTCTTTCTCCCCCTCCCCCTCTCCCTCCCTCTCTTCATTTTCTCTACCACTCCCTCTCCCTCCCTCTCTCCCTTTTTCTCTCCCACTCTCACCCTCTCTCCCTCCCTATCTATCTCCATGTCTCCCACTTTCTATTTCTAACCCTCTACCTCTCCCTCCTTCTCTCCCTCTCCCTCCCTCTCTCTCTCCCACTCTCCCTCTCCCTCTCTCTCTCTCTCTCTCTCTCACACACACACTCACCTCTGTTTCCTCTACTATAAGGGTGTAGGGGACATATATAGAATTAGGATAGAGGGTAAAGACAAAGAGGGAGGAAAGAGAAAACCATATTTCACATAATGCACTCGTGTTATTATGCGCTCACGTTATTATGCACTCACGTTATAACACGAGCGCATTGTTTACTTCACTAAAATGGTAAAAAACTCTATATACCCATTATTTCAAGGCCCACAGTCTGCATATTCCCCTGGTTCTACTCGTGCTCTGACAAAAAGTATCTTTTTGATGATGTTGTGAAGTGTGCAAACATGTTTTTCACATTCCATCACCTTTTCCATGGTCTTTCTATCACCTTTGCATGAAATAACAAAGTTTCCATGTTGAAAGACATATATTATCAATTGGAGTTTGAATTCCATTGAAAACTGATATACAATTGAAGTTTGGAGGGGAACAAGGTTTTGAACAAGTCAAATTGTTGTGGAGTTTGAAGAAAGAAGAAGCTAAGGCTACATAATTGGGTTGAAATCTTCCATTTGAAAGTCTGGTTTTTTAGGTATGTGAAGTCTTTACACATTTTCTTTCATTCTATTACGGCTTGCTTTCATTTTTGTTTGTCATTATAACCTTAGGTTGTCAATGCTCATTTTAAATTACCATTATGTATAGAATTATATACACTTGCCAATTACCATTTTAAACTTGATGCAGAGCATCTACTAGGATAAAGTTGATTGTAACATAGCATAAAGTTGATTAGAAACTCTTTGTCAGACTCAAAAAAATAGATTAACCTTCAAAACACCTTGAAAATAACTGATTACAATCAACTAGGTTTCAGAAGGCACAACGAAACCAAACCATTATTTGCTTAAGAAATCTTTTTTTGAGTTAGTACAACAAAAATGAAACCTTTCAGAAGTCTTCCCTTACACACAAACTTAGTTCCTTTGGGACAACTTTAAGAAAACTGACCTTTTCACTATTTTAGGCCTCCAAGTAGGCCAATTTTACAAAGGAACTACCCTTAGATCCTCACACCAGACTTCCAAACCCAAAAAAAGTCTTTAATTAGGTCTCAAAACAAGATATTTTGTAGGTCTTAGGACCTTACCCACTCAACTAGGCTTCCAATACAAAAACCCCCATTTTTTAATGCAAAGAGGGAGGGTTTATAGAAACTCCTATACCCGGGCCTTCCTAGACCATTCCAAAGCATCAAACATCTTCAAAATACCTTGAAAAGGGTCAAATTTCCATTACATAGACCACTCCTTCAACACTTTTTCAAAATCACTCCTTGGTTCCTCAAATTCTCATGGAAAAGTGCTTGTTTCAGCCTAAGAACCCCATCCTATTGTCATGAGATTCATTCCAAGGCATGTTCAAAAATAAAAGACCCTACTATAACAATTTACATGCCATCCCACTATGAAACAAGTCATAACGGTAAAAAAGATGGTCATTTCATAATTAAATCCTACTCAAACCCTTGATTGGCTTGAAATGAGCAGTTTTAGAAAATTGTCAATCCCTCCCTTCAAACATACTGTTAAGCCCTCAGAACTGATGCATTAGAGAGTTAAGACATGTTCCTACAATATTATATTACTTTTCTATCAAGGGGAGGCTGTATAGATTCGTACAAGTGCAGGAAAGTGCCAAAAAACAAGTGAATTTATGGAAATCAACATTTTTTTTTATCAAAAAAATGGATTTCAAAATGAACAAAAAATCCTCCCTTTGAGTCAATGGAGTTTGTTTAATCCTTTTGCAATTAAAACCAACTCCCCCCAATTCCTATAACTAACAAACAACCACCTTTGAAAGCTCATATAACCGGTACATGGAAAATGTCTTTAATGACCCTCTTACAACATGAAGATATGCAAAATTGAATCAAATTTCAAAATGGGAGCATAGATTGTCAAGGTGCTCCTATAATAAAAAATTATCAAACACTCACAATTCCATTAAAATCATTAGTTTCATAAGCACCATCATGGTTATTCACTTTTAGTTAGAAATGTGCTCTGGCCAGCCTAGTGCTTCCATAGTTTGTAAACATTTGTCTACACGCTAGGTTAACTTTTGTACACGATGATTGTAAGTATTATTTAAATGAAGCCTTAAATGACATATATTTTACAATTAACTTGAATGGATACATTTTTTAGGAACTAATATTCATCTCATTACCATGGTACAAATAAAATTACCTGCCATGCTGAAGAAAAAGACAAAGAGGAAACTAATAGATGAAGAGAAGGAAACCTTGAAAGAAAAGGAGAGAGTTCTTGAGGCGGCATATCGTGAAAAAAAGAAATTGGAAAGGATTAATGAAAACAACCCGATTGTAGAGGAACCTCAACCATCAAAAAGAGAATGGGAATTGGCAGCACAACAGGCACAAATGCAAAGGCATCGTCGTAAGACAAATTCAGATACTATAGTTGGAGACACACCCTCTACGAAAAGTGAATATGAAGGGACACCATTAAGCACAAGCGAATATGGAGGGACACCATCTAGCACAAGTGAATATGGATGAACACCATATACTACAAATGAATATGGAGGGATACCATGTACTGCAAGTGAATATTGTTGGGCACCATCCAACACATCTCAAGTTGAGAGTACATCATCACTCGAAATTGACGAAGAAGGTATGCCATCATCCCCATGTGAACCTCAAGGTATGTCTTCTTCTCCACCCTCGATCGAAGGTATGCAATCTAGCCCACCTCAATTAAATATTGATGAAATTCATAATCTTGAGATGTATGTACCTAGGAGAACACCACCTAGAATTTTGCGTAGAAAGCCAAAGTATTTGATTAATATCGATGATGAGATTTTGCAGCACATGGAAGGTAAGATTTCAACATGCACTTGTAGAAGATATGCTGATAAGATTTGGGAAAGATTCTTTGAAAGGCTAAATGAGATAGCAAGATGTCAACTATTTGTTGAAATGATGTGGGGTGTAAAGTATAGGAACATCATGAAGACTCTTGGGTTGAGAGCATTGAATGCATCGAGTGAAGACACTATTGTGAAAAATCTAATGGATGCTTATGAGAGTGTGGGTAAGTCCTCACACTCAAAGGATAGTAATGTCACCCAATGTGTCATTACATCGACTTTGGTAAGCTATCAAACAAAGAGAGCTCGTCTAATTAAAAAGACTAGTGAAAAAATGGGAATCAGTAGAAAAACATTATCAAGAGCCATTCAAAGGTGGCAAAGAATTGAGGGCAATGATATAAATGAATTATGGGCATTCTAAGGGAGACTGTCATGGAAAGGTAAAGAAGTTGTTGAAGCCTTGAGAACACTAATTGAAGAGTATTGGAAGAATAACACAAGGCCATCTCTGAATCAAAGGGATGTGGTAAGAAGGAGAATCGGTAGTCGGAATCGTGAGCCACATCCAAAGCATTTTTTGGATATGACTCAAACCCAATTTTTTCAGAAATTTGAAAATGATTATCCTCAAATTAGTATTTCTCAAATATTTTTTGAACTGCTTAAACCTTTTTATCTCAAGATAAATCACACATGCACTACTTGTTGTTGTAGACCACATATGGAATTTTCTAACCATTATGATGTTTATCATTCTATATGTTTAGGTTTGCATACTAACAATGTTTTGCAGGATTGTGGCATAGAAGCCCCACCAAAATCTTCCAGAGAGTTCTTATCAATTTTTTTATGTGAAATAGAGGATGGCCAGATATTCTATAGGACAACATGCTTGGATGGTTCATGTGAGCGTTGCGGTGGCTTCCAGCATATGCCAGTATGTCAACATATGGAAAGCACAGATGAGGTGGGACAAAAACTAGTAGAGTTCGGGAAATATAAAACAATGGCATATGCTACAAAAGATGGGTCTCAAGCAAAAAGGTGTGATTTGGTTATTGAGAAGATTCATGTGTACCAATTTATGACCACATTTCATGAAAATATACTATCTGAGTATGCAATTCATACCCATAGAGCCCGATGGTTGGACACGCGGTTCAAGCTATGCAAGGACACCTTTCCAATTGGAAGCATAGTATCTGTGGTTGAATTTGCAGACAACTACACTCTATAGCCACAACATGAGGTGTAGTCATAGTATTACAACTTTACACAAGTTTCGATATTTGTGCACATAACATTCATTCATGCATCTAATAGTACAGATGAGAAAAGGAAGGTATTGAGGGAGTACCACTTTTAAATTAGTGATGATTGCACACATTCTCCAAAGTTTGTGCAAGGTTGCTTCTAGATGTTCTACAATGGTTTGGATCAGAGGGGCATAGAATATGATCAACATATAATATGGTTTGATAATTGTGCAACACAGTTCAAGAACTCGCGCATGTTCTACTGGTTGTGCAGGATGCATGTCATTATAGGTGTTCAACATATGTGGAACTTTTGTGAGGTGGAACATGGAAAGGGGGAGCATGATGGTGCAGGAGCATGCGTGAAAAGAGCATTAGCACGAGAAGAGTTAAAGTATAAAGATAGTGAAAAGTTGAGAGATGCAAAATCAATCGTTGAGTGGTGTAATGCTTTGATGGGTCCAGGTAATGAAGGTACGTCTTCAGTTCATAGATTTTTTTGGTTGATGGATGATACTAACATTGCACCATATGAAGACTATTGTACATTAACAAGATCGAGTGAGGTACACTCTTTCCTTAGCTCAAATGCAGGCTCATGGAGTATCAATACACGAAAGATGGCATGCTTTTGTTCTTTATGTACAATGCAAGACTGGAATGATTGTGAGTCAGGGGAGTGGGTTGAAAAATGGTTCACAAGTTATCTTAGCCCACTTCACACCTATCGCCCTCCGACGGCATTGGAACTAACACAGATAGAATCATCAGTTGACTTTGACCACATATCAGATCTAGTTCAACTAGGTGATATATAACTACTTGCTTAGTTTTTTAAATTCCATATCATTATCTTACTTTGCAGTGTATTCGTAATGTTGAATAATTTCAAGAGATTTTTTGCACATATCAATGCAGGGCATGTTTATGCAGTTATTGCAGATGAAGACAATGAAGAGGGAACAACTATTACTTGTGTCATTGTGTTGAGACTGAAAATAAATTGGAGGCCCCAATTATAGATGGAGAAAACATCGAATACCCTACTATGGCATCCAATGTTCATTTGACCAAATATGGGGGTAGACCTTTGAACAAGACGTTATGGAAAGTTCGTGACTCTAACCATGAGGCAATACTTGACACAATAAAGAGTAGAGCAAACCCAGATGGTTCGTTGGATTAATTTGTAAGTATATGCACATTAGTTCTTATTAATTTATACTTGTATGCACATTAATTTGTTTGATGCCAATGCTATCATCTTCTTTTACAGTGATTGGTGTCCCTTGCAAAAAATGCAGATATATGAGCCATCCAAGAGAATGTCAGCCATAAGAGCAATGCAACATCCTTATTTTGATGCCTTCATGCAACATCTGTAAGTTCCTTCCATCTATTTTTATTTCATTTCCATTTTCGATGCTCTTTCTTTTTCTCTTTTACTTTGCGTATTTGTAAGTAAACTACTAAAAATTGATTGATCTTTCGTTGCAGAAAATGTTGATTTAAGAGCCATCAAAGAGAATCTCAACCAAAAAAGCAATGCAACATCCTTATTTTGATGATCTTGACAAATCTCAATTTTGATTTCAAGCGATTATAAAAGATCATGTGAAGCTTAGCGAGGGAATGTCAAGTTACTCATTTGAAGTTAACCTCATAATGAGCACCTATGATGTAGACATTTAAAGAGAATCTCAAATGTATGAGTGACATTGTAAAAGATCTATGAGAATGAAGTGCCTAAGGCATTGTAATAAGATTTAATTACATAATGAGATGTACTCAAATATTGTAAGGTTTGAGTTCATGTTTGGTGTAGTAGCACCTTGTTCTGTAAATGCGTTGAATAGGAAAATTTGCAAACTTTGAATTTTGAAATGTAAACAATGTGAAAAAGGTCATATAAAGGTCATGTAAACAATTTTCAACTTTTTTTTTGCAACTCATGTGATGAAGCGGACTGTTCCAACACATCCGAATAGGTATTTTTATGCTAGGCATGGTCCTCTTTCGCACCGACACACGTGGAATCGCTCTGAGCTATGTTCCACTGGATCGATCCTTGAAGGGTCCAAAGTGCAAAATGGCTGCAATCTTCAGCATACTATTACTCATATATCGTGATGCTTAGAAACTTCTCGTTTGATTGTATAGGATTGAGTTGAGCCCCTCTACAAAAACCTCTCTCGGTTTTGGCTATCTCAGAGTGGTTTTCCCATGGTGGTGGATTTTCACTTGATGGAAAAAACATCAAATGCAAGCAGTGCAAAGTTGCAATGTGGTGCAACTTTCGTTCTGCAACTCATGTGACCAAACTAACTGCTCCAACGTGTCTGAAAATGTATGTTTATGCTAGGCATGGTCCTCTTTTGCACCGAAACATGTGGAATCGCTCTGAGCTATGTTCCACCGGATCGATCCCTAAAGGGTCCAAAGTGCAAAATGGCTACAAACTTCAACATGCTATTACTTGGATACCGTTACACTTAGAAACTTCTCATCTAATCTTATAGGATCACATTGAGTCCCTCTACAAAAACCTCTCTCGGTTTTGGCTATCTCAGAGTGGTTTTCCCATGGTGGTGGATTTTCACTTGATGGAAAAAGCATCAAATGCAAGCAGTGCAAAGTTGCAAAGTGGTGCAACTTTCATTGTGCAACTCGTGTGACCAAACTAACTTCTCCAACACATCTAAAAAGGTATTTTTATGCTAATAATGGTCCTCTTTCACACCGAAACATGTGGAATCGCTCTGAGCTATGTTCCACTGGATCGATCCCTAAAGGTTCCAAAGTGCAAAATGGCTGCAAACTTCAGCATGCTATTACTTGGATACCGTTACACTTAGAAACTTCCCATCTGATCCTATAGGAAGGCATCGGGCCCCTCTAGAAAAACCTCTCTCGATTTTGGCTGTCTTGGAGTGCTTTTGTTGTGGTAGCGGATTTTCACTTGATGGAAAAGTGTCAAATTCAAGCTGTGCAAAGTTGCAAAGTGGTGCAACTTTTGCTCTGCAACTTGTATGACCAAACTAACTGTTCCAATGCACCCGAATAGGTATTTTTATGCTAAGCATGGTATTGTTTCACATTAAAACACATGGAATCGCTCCGAGCTACATTCCACCGAATCGATCCCTGAAGGGTCCAAAGTGCAAAATGGATGCAAACAACAACATGCTATTACTTGGATACCATTACACTTATAAAATTATTGTCTAATCCTACAGGAAGGCATTGGGCCCCTCTAGAAAAACCTCTCTCGGTTTTGGCTGTCTTGGAGTGGTTTTCTCGTGGCGGCAGATTTTCACTTGACGGAAAAAGTGTCGAATTCAAGCTATGCAAAGTTGCAAAGTGGTGCAAATTTCGCTCTGCAACTCGTATGACCAAACTAACTATTTCAATGCATCCAAATAGGTATGATTATGCTAGGAATGGTCTTGTTTCACACCAAAACATGTGGAATCGCTCCGAGCTACGTTCCACCGGATCGATCCCTTAAGGGTCCAAAGTGCAAAATGGCTGCAAACTTCAGCATGCTATTACTTGGATATCGTGATGCTTAGACACTTCTCGTCTGATCCTATAGGATGGCGTTGAGCCCCTCTACAAAAACCTCTCTCGGTTTTGGCTATCTCATAGTGGTTTTCCCATGGTGGCGGATTTTCACTTGATGGAAAAAGCATCAAATGCAAGTAGTGCAAAGTTGCAAAGTGGTGCAACTTTCGTTCTGCAACTTGTGTGACCAAGAAGACTGTTCCAACATGTCTAAAGAGGTATGTTTACACTAGGCATGGTCCCCTTTCACACCAAAACATGTGAAATCACTCTGAGCTATGTTCCACCGGATCGATCCCTTAGGTTGGAGGAGTCTAAAGTTGCAAATTTGTAAGTTGCTTAAAGCAACAAATTTGAAATGCAACAGTTACTTGTTTTGAAAGTTGGTTTTTAGTTAGTTGAGGGCATGGATCAGTTAGACAAGGGTGTAAAACACTATGTAAAGCCTTGAGAGGCTCGAATGGAGGTTGTTGATGAACTTTTGGAGAAGATAAGATAAGAATTATTCACACTGTTCTCTGTTTTTTAGATTTCTTATACAAACTTGTTGATCCCATACTTCATATGACCTCCAACTTCCTATACAGTCCCAAGGTTGACATGGATTGAAAGAGGGCTGAGTTCACAAGAACCCATCTTTCATGATAATGAATGGCCCACTTAGCAGTGGTATTAGAGCGAATGACCCTGCTAGCCTTTGGGTATTGCAACAAATTGACTTTCCATTAGAAGCATGGCAACCGATGATAGTGGTTGGCATTACTCAAGAAGGATGAACATCTTTTTGACATTTGCAAAAATCGGGACAAGTAACCTTCTTGTGGACTTAGGGTTGCAATATTTGATCTACAACATGTTCTACCATTTCTTCAGTAGGATCAAGAACACACATAATGAAGGTGTGTTTACAACCATGAAAGATTATGGTTCGAACTATCCAGAAGAGTGATGTTTTATCTCGACCACCCATATCTATACCATGGTTTGTTTGGAAACAAGGATGGCTTCTCTCTTCATTGGAATATACATTATTCCTCGATGTGTTCACACTAGTGTTACAAGACTTGGACTCGCCTCAGACTTGACAAGCCAATTTTTGACTTTGACTTGGGCTCGGAGCCCAAACTCAACAAATAGAAATTCAAAGGTTTTTAAGGATTTAAAACTTGTTTCATGCACCCTTTAATAAATAAACCTTAAAGACACAATAGAATCATCAAAAATAAATTACTATGATCCCATACACAAACATACATCAATCACATAAGTATAAACATTGATAAAAGATATTTGTATTAACATAGAAACTACCTTGAATATACGTAACTCATAACTATTGAACCATCAATTTAGAATGCAAATATGGATAGGCATTGATAAAAGATATTTGTATTAACCAAATAGCCATGTAGGCATACATCAATATATGTTGATATAAGTATGAAATATATGTACAAAATAGCCATATAGGCTTACGAGAATTCCATATAGGCATACACTGTCAAATATGTCCAATAAAAAATATGTACAAAACTGCCATGTAGGCATACAACAAAGGACTCTGGAATCAAAAGTCATTGCTCTCCATGCCTTGGAAATAAAATCTTTTCCTTTCCTTTTCGCTCAGATGGCGATAGGTCTGTCACTCATTTTTGTTGCGCTCGTGGAGTGCTCCTACTACTCCTCCTAGGGTTTAGTTCATGGTGAAGTTTTAACTATTACAATAAGAAGTAAAGACATGAATATATAAAAATTACATTATAAAAAATGATATATTTGACAAAATAATCACTTACAACCATCTCACGATCTCTCTCCATGAGGGAAATATCCTCACGCCCATGCTCAGGTGTGCTCAAGCCCTGTATAAACCATACAAATAGAAATTAAACTACGTGAATCAATAATGGTTTGATTTTTCACTAACTAACATCTATAACAACAAATGTAAATGTAAATTTACTAATTTTCCTCATACCTCTTTTGTCAAAGCCATCAAGGATTGTATAGTAGATGCCACACCAATATCCATTGCCCTCATCACATTTAGAGGTGTATCGTCTCGCAACAACTGAAAAAAACAAACAAAATATTCAACGTAATCAACGATGTGCATATAAACTACACAAATCTATTAAGTACTTGATTCATTAGTTAAGCTCTTTATTCTATTACCTATGTGAAGGTTTGAGTAAATCCACCGCCAATGGGAAGTGTTCCATCAAAACCTCCAATATTAGTCTGTTTAATATCCAAAATCGCATATTAAATTACCATTCATAAAACAATGATATTAACATGCAATAAATTTATATTTGTTTGGGTGTTGCCACAATAATGGGTTACACTTTTTGGGACATCCTGATTTTTGCTAAAATCATATATTTTTAGAAAATATAATGATTTAAGCCTTAAAAATGTTCCATTGAAAGGATTTTAATTGAAGAGGGTTTGATCAAACCCACTTAAATCAAATGCCTTTGGATAGAAACCCACTATTTTAAAACCATACCTATAATGGAGTCTCCTCCACACTTATCAAAATGCTAAAAAAATACACTTTTGATTTACCTTTTGGGGGATCGAATGAATTCATTTAAAATTTATCTTTTGTAAGCATGCAGTCCTTATTATAAGCTTCCCAAAAAGTATAATTTTAAATATATTTAATTTTGTTATTATATTTATTTTTTATTTCTTGTGAATTTAGGTTTTTCAATGAACATCAAGGTTTTTGTTTCACAGATACAAAAAAATAGGAAAAGAGAGAAAACAAATTCTAAAAAATGCATGTCCACTAGCTATTGATGTCCTTATTCCAACAAAAAAAAAAATGAGTTAATTCAAATGCATACAAAAAAAGTTATGCAACTGAAAATATAGTATATCCAAATTATAATTACTTTGACTTAGAAAATTAATTAAAAAATATGTATGCAACAAAAAACTATGAAACAATATCCATGCCTTAGATATTGGTGTGAAAATAATGTATTTAAAAAACTAGATTTGTATCCTTTCTAGAAAAAAATTTATGCAACTGAAAGTAAACATCACTTTTTGAAAATGTTGTTCAGTTAAAAAAAAGTTAATAAAAATTACATAAAAGGATTCATAATTAATTTTTTAATTTTTTAAAAAAAATATATTTAGGATCAACACACAAAAATTCAAAAAATAACTAGTTTACTTCATCTTCAAATTCTTAATGGTTTAGCTTCTATAGGTATAAGAAAGTGAAGATCTGGTGAAAAATACTGATTCTAATGTCAAGTTTGGCCAAAACGTGTAACCCATTATTGTGGGATCACCCGTTTACTAGTTACATACCCTAGTGATAGGTGTAATGCAAAAATAGGTTGGTGGGGGGCCGGTGCATCCAGTCTCAACACTATGACCCTGCAATTTTATTAAAATCATAAAACATTTTTAGTTAATCTTGCATTTCAAAATTGAATTTAATAATTTAAATTCAATGAACACACGCACTAACTTTTACCTGAGTGTCAATGCCATATGCCTCATGCAAAATGTCAGTTGCCGTCTCCATCTCCATAGCTGTAGGCGGATCCTACGTACCAGTCTCCTGAGTGTTGGTGGGGTCATATGAACAAGTAGCCCCGCAAGATTGACACACATGTGTTCGAAGGCCACCACTCGAAGACTCCCCTGGATGGCGTTGCAGAATAGGGCTAGTATGATGGATGACACTCTGGGTCAAAGTGCCGATTGCCTGCAATGTCTCTACATCAACACTTTCCTTCACAACGGAAGGCATAACAACATGCTCATGAAGTGGCCTAGTGAGAGCTCGTCTACCCTGTCGTGTAAGATCCGGCTGTGCACCAGGTCTATCCTAAGTTGACCCCCCACCTCTCCCCTGGAAATCCCTCATATCAAAATAATTTGGGATTTTGTTCAATATGAACTCACTGTATAGTTTCCTAAGGAAATATTGTGGGACCTCGCAATTGTTGCACGGTGGGTAATCGAAGACCATGTACCACCTATCATAAAATTGGTCCTTCATCTGTTGGTGGTGGCACCAATGGATAGGAAACCTCTTCACATTGAGGGTAAGATTTTGATTTGTGTGTGGGTCGATGAATAATGAGCACAAATCACCTTTTGTAATTTTTAAATCTTTCACATCCTTGTATGATAGTTTATTTGCATAATAGTCCCTAGCCACCTACCTCCTATCTCCCCATCCAATTATCTTTTCGCTAATTGAATCTACGTTTGTTAACATATCTTTCATTGAATTTGCTAGGGTGATTCTTTTTGTGGTTGAACCATTTGGATCACTCAACCTATTGATCAAATCCTCAATTTGTTTTTTGTTGTTCTCAATTTCACTCATTAAATTTTGTTGAGTGCCAAGAGGGGGTTGAGAGATTGGTGGAGGAGGTTGATGTTGCGATTGATTTTGATCTTGAGGATTTGGTTGGTCTTCTTGTTGAGGATTTTGAGGGTTTGCAGGTTGATTTTCATCTCCTAAAAATTCATACAAATAGATATCAAATTCAACCTAAAACTAACAAATTCAAAACAAAAACCATAGAATCCTTACCTCTAACACCTCCTCCTCATCGTGGTGCCATCGTTGTGAAGAAATCCTCCTCCTACAACGCGAGTGCGATACTATGGGTTTTTGGCCGCTGGTGCAACCAAAAAACTAGTTGAAATGCAAATGAGAGATTTGCATTTGTTTTTTTTCTTTTAACAGTCAATAACGCGAGCGCGTTATAATGCGCTCGTGTTATTTTTTTTTATAGTTGTGGCCATTGAGACCTTGCCTAAGTTTAACGGAAACCATAATGTGAGCGCATTACAATGCGCTCGCATTATGGTTTTCAACTTTTTTTTTTTGAGGGTGTTCAAGGAATTGCTACCCATTTCCATGCACCCGCCCATATATTCATTATAATCTAAATTTCAAACAAATAGTATATAAAAATTTATATATATAAAATTTAAATGTGATAATTTTTGACACACACATTTATACACATACATATATACATATATGTATATATAAATATGTATGTATATGTATATACATATGTATGTATGTATAATATTTCAAAAAAAATATATTGTTGATGCTTGTGGCCTACTCATAAAAGGTCGCAACCCCCTTTAGGAGGCTTGCAACATTCCATAGCAAGTTGTAACCCCTTGGGGGACGTAAGGCCTATAATGATAGTCATAGCCCCTGAAAGGAAAAGGAGTTTGTGACCTTGTTTACTAGGTCATGGACCCTTATATTATTTTTTTCAAAAAGAAAATTCAAATAATAAAGTTATTATTTATTTATATATGGGTTTATGCAAGATCATGGGAGTCCAAAAAGTGGCGATGTGAAAAAAAGGTGTTTTTAACATGCCCAAAAATGTAAAATTTCTGCCTTTGACTTTTTGCAGGCTTGGGTACAATATCCGTTTTGGTTTGGTAATACCAAACCAAAATGGATATCCATTTTGAAGACCTAACAAACCCTCTTTAGTAAAATGGGCATAACGTTTGCGTTTCTTAACAAAATTTTGACATTTTATAGGTGTTGGAAAGGTGATTGAGAGCTCTTTGCAATGGAATAGGTAGTATTTATATATTATGCATAAAAATTAATTATAATAATTTGAACTTCATATTCCATTTTTGAAACATCAAATTCTCACTACTTTCACATGCAAAGTCTTTTTTTCATGATTGTTTTGTAACACTCATCTCAAAATACTTGAAACATTAGAAAAATTAATGAATAATAAAATATTTATTATTTTTGTATCAAGGAGATGAATAAATATTCATAAATCATCATATCTCTCTATCCATTTCTCTACCTCTCTGTATATCACTATGTCTCCCCTTAAGCTCTAGACTTATCCCTCCCTCCTTTCTTCTCTCTTTGTCCCTCTTTATACCTATCTTTCTCACTCTCTCTCCTTGAGCTGTAGACATATCTCTCTACATCTCTCTCCATCCATCCATCCTTCTCTCTCTCACACACTCCCTCTCTCTTAGGTCCTTCCCACTCTCTCTCTCTCCCTCCCTCTCTCTCTCCCTCTCTCTCTCCCTCTCCCTCTCCCTCTCCATCTCCCCTATCCCTCTCCCTCTCTTTCCATCCCTTTGAAGTCTCTCTTCCTCTTAAGTCTCTCTCTCTCTCAAGTTTTTACCACTCCCTCTCTCCCTCTTAGGTGTCTCTCTCTCAAGTCTCTCCCACTCCCTCTCTCTCTCTCAATATCTCACTCACATTCACAATCTCTCCCTCTCAAGTATTTCTCCCACTCTCTCTCTCCCTCTCTCCCTCCCTCTCTCCCTCTCAAGTCTCTCTCCCTCTCCCTCCCTCTATCTCCCTCTCTCCCTCTCTCCCTCTCAAGTATCTCTCTCTCTCTCTCTCCCTATCTCTCTCACTCTCCATCTCGCTCTCAAATCTCTATCTATCTCTCCCTATCTCTCTCACTCTCCATATCCCTCTCAAGTCTCTCTCTCTAGTCTCTACCACTCCTCTCACTCTTCATATCCCTATCTCCCTCTCTCTCTCCATCCATCTAAAGTGTCTATTTGTCTATCTGTCTCTCTCAAGTCTCTCTCTCCCCTCCCTCTCTCACTCTTAGGTCCCTCCACTCCCACTCCCTCTCCATCTTCCTCTCACTCTACATCTCCCTATCTCCCTCTCTCTCCAGCCCCCTTAAGTCTCTCTCCTTCTTAAGTCTCTCTCTCTTAGGTATCTTCCCACTCCTCTCTCTTAGTTCTCTTCCATTCCCTCTCTCCCTCTTAGGTCTCTCCACTCCCTCATATTCTCTCTCTCTCTCTCTCTCTCTCTCTCTCTCTCTCTCTCTCTCTCTCTTCCTATACCCTCTCTCTCGGGTCTCTCCCACTCCCTCTCTCTTTTATCTCATCTCTCTCTCTCTTAGTCACACTCTCCATATCCCTCTTAGGTCTCTCTCCCCAACTCTCTCTCTCTCACACTTTATCTCTCTCTATCTCTTCATATACCTCTTAGGTTTCTCTCTCTCCCTCTCTCCTTCCCTCTCTCCATCTAAATTCACTCTCCCTCTTTCTCTCTCTCTCCCCATCTTAAGTTACTTCTGAGAGAGAGAAAGAGAGAGAGAGAGAGAGAGAGAGAGAGAGAGATATGGAGGAAGGGAGAGATGGGGAGATGGATAGAGGGAGGGAGGGAGGGATGGAGGGAGGAAGGGAGTGAGAGAGGGGGGAGAGAGAGTTATATAGTTAGGTTGGGAAGGAGACACCTGAGAGAGAGAGGAGTGAGAGAGAGACCTGAGAGGGAGGTGGAAAGTGAGTGAGTGAGAGAGGGGAAATGAGAGACCTAAGAGGGAGAGAGAGGGAGATGGAGAGTGAGAGTGAGAGTGAGAGGGAGAGGGAGAGGGAGAGGGAGCGGGAGAGGGAGCGGGAGCGGGAGTGGGAGTGGAAGGGAACCAAGAGAGAGTGGGGGGAGGGAGGAAGGGAGGGGGAGAGAGAGAGAGAGAGAGAGAGAGAGAGAGAGAGAGAGAGAGAGAGAGAGAGAGAGAGAGAGAGAGAGAGAGAGAGAGAGAGAGAGAGAGAGAGAGAGAGAGAGAGAGGGAGTGGGAGAGACCTAAGATGGATGTAGTGTCCTCCGTATTGATCTTCCTGGGTGTTCGAGTAAGTGTCTATTGGTGATTTCGTTGTTATTGTGTTAATAAATTATGTGGTGGAGTTAATATTTTAAATGGCTTTGGGTAATCAGTTAATTAAATAAAAATTGCTTTGAGGTAATTTAAATAAAATTAGAATTAAAGTAATAATTAAATAAAGTAATTCTATGAAATCTAAAGTAAATAGTTTATTATTATGCAAATAAATTAAATTTCCTCATAAAAATTATTGTATCTAAATTGTATTTTATGATAATTGATAATCTATTATCATGTGAAGATAATTATTTATATATGGTAACAATGTTTTTTTTTAAATCAATCAATGTGTTAAGATTTCAAACTGATGTTAAAATCAAGTAAAGGATAGAGAAATATTGCTTGTGGACATGCATAGTTTGGAACTAAATTTCAAAGGGAAACTTGCTATTTTGAGAGATTTTTACTTGATTTCTTTTTTTTGTTTGGAAAACTAATCTTTTTCGGCTACGAGATAATGCTAAATTATGGGGAAGAAAATTAGTGGGGGAGAAGTCTTTAATCTTTTTCTATTGATTCCTAGTTTTTGGGAACAAGAAAGGGGTCTGTAAGAATATTTCTATAGAAGAATGATAACACTTGGATTGGTTGAAAATTGGGATTGGGAAAAGAGGAAAATGGTTAGGTCTGCGAAAATAATTTTGAGGCTATTTTTTGAAAAGGAAATAATTCTTCTCGGGTTGCAATTTGGAAATTGAGATCTCGGCATCAGATCTTCACCCATCTCAATCCATTGAATCCAAGTTCCTTCTTGTTCTTAATTTTCCTTTGTTCTTGAAACAAATGCATGTATGTTATACTATTTGGTAACACTACATTTCTCTGTTTGCTGATTTGGGAATTAAAACAATTAGGAAATTGTATTTTCTCAAGAATTCAAAATCTTGTCTATAGCAAAATTTCTTTAGCATGTTTTATGTGTTGGTCCTTTGTTTTTGACCTTGTTGGGTGAGTGTCCTCCTTTCATCTCCTAGCATGAGGGGTGTTCCTTCAGGTTCAAATGGTCGGGTGGAACGTGCTACGCACCCATTGGGTTCCCCACCGATGATCATGATGTTGTGAAGATGTACTAGTTGCAGTGATCTCAGAGCTTCACACGAAGAAGATTGCACCTTTGAATAATTCAACTCTCTCATTGTTGTACTCTTCCCAATGTTATAAGGGAGGTAGCTTTGTAATGTAACTTTGGTTCTGCATTGTGTTGTATCTATGGAAATATGTTCCACGATTGTAACCTTGAACTCTGAAGTTAAATGTAATGATATGTTATTTATGTTTCTATTATCTATCATGTTCATATGGAATGAATGCCATATTTATTATGTTTATTTATGCTTCTTTCTTCCGCTTTAGTTTGGTATTGGAAATCGTTGTTAGTTAGTCTGAGTTCGTTCATGTAGCACACCATGTTACCCCATGGGAACTAGGTTAATACTATATGTTATATTTACATTATATAATTGTTTAATGTTGTTGCATGTAATTGTTGTTTTCAAAAAAAATTATTCTATTAATTTTGTAGTTGTCCTATGGGGTTTGTGTGGCGAGGCGTTACAACATGGTATCAGAGCATTGGGTTCATACACTGGGCACTCTGGATACAATGAGCCCATTATGTCAACCTAGTGCGCATACTCATGTAGTTATTTTATCCTTTGTTAACCATTAGCGGTTGATGACCTTACACAAGCCCGTAGTTGGCGTGTCGTTCAATGGTGTAGAAAACCAGTGAAAGGGATAGGACCCTCAGTGTAGTACAAAATGCACCAATATCCTTTTTGTCAAAAAATGCATCATGGACCCTGGGCTAGCCTTGTGTGTTTCCGGTGAAGTGATTTGTGTGCATGTATTTATATTTTGTGCTTGTCTTTTGATGTGAGTCGTTGTTGCATGAGGCTAGGTGGTATTTGTTTCCTCATTGTTGTTGTTGTATGCTTGAATTGGTATGGAGTGTAGGTTTTATCGTCTTGAATGTAATCTATTAAATGATGTTACTAAGTGAAATGATGATTATTACACCTTTATTGATGCTTGCTTTACCATTTTGGATTGGATTAACTGATGTATAAGTTTAACCAATTTCTGCATGAATAAACTATAGTGCCTCTCTTGATTGCTTCGCTAAATTTATACTTATTATATTATGTTATGTATTTTGAAACTTTATAGCTATTTGTGACACCATTCTGAATGGTTTTGGATGATATTTCATTGGATTTTGATGACCATGACCTTATGAATTGATGTTTATGTTACGTTGGATTTATGGAAATTGAATTGTGTTGGATATCTTATGATTATGATTGTTATGCAGATGATTAATTATTGTATTTTGATGTTACTTATAATGAAATGATTGTATTCGATGTTTTGGTTATTGTATGAGCTCTTGGTGAGGGGAACACGGTTGCATCACTCATTCACAAGCACCCTACTACCACTGTGACTTCCTCTCATGGTGTGGTTGCTAATTGATATATACATGAATATTTTGTTCGACAACTTGTTTTATGTAGGTTGCAGGTACCATGTACCAATTTCACCTACATTGTTAGTTATGAGCATACCCCAAGAACCCAATGGATATGATGTGGAAATAGGTGATGAAAAAAGGACTCCAACCTGTGTTTGATAACCCTAGTTGTTGGTTTAGAGGGACCAAAGAGAGAGAGAGAGAGAAGGATGGAGATAGAGGTAGAAAGATAGGTCTAGAGCTCAAGGAGAGAGAGAGTGAAAAATATAGTTATGAGAAGAAAGGAGGGAAGGATAGATCCAGAGTTTAAGAGGAGACATAATGATATATAAAAATTTAGAGAAAGGGACAAAGAGTTGTGATGATTTATGAAGATTTTTTCATCTCTTTACTACAAAAAATATATAAATATTTCATTATTCATTACTTTTTTAAAAGTTTCAAGTATGTTGAGATGAGTACATTACAAAAAAATCACGAAAAAAGACTTTACATGCGAAAGTAGTGAGCATTTGATGTTTCAAAAATGAAATATGAAGTTCAAATGATTATAATTATTTTTTCATGTACAATATAGAAACACCACCTAGTCGATTGCATAGAGCTCTCAATCACCTTTCCAATTCTTGTAAAAAGTCAAAATTTCGATAAGAAACACAACGTTATGCCTATTTTACTAAAGAAGGGTTTTAGGTCTTCAAAACAGATATCTATTTCAAATGGATATCCGTTTTGTTTTTCAAAAACATGGATTCCTGCTTTCCAAAATGGGTATTTGTTTCAGTTTGGTATTACCAAATCATAACGGATATTGGCTCGGGATTTGGTTTAGAATTGCCTGACTTGGAAAGTCAACCCAAAAAATGTGTTTATGAAAATTTGCTTAGTTTTCCTAAGTTCACCCTTGTGGCTGATGACGTTTTTTTATCCAAATTTCATCAAACGAAAAGGGTTTACAGAAAAAATTGTCAGCTTTCCACCAATATAATTTTTTCCTTATTTAGAATTTAATAAATAATTATTATTGATTTTCTACCTACATTACATCTAAAGTCTTGATTGATAGACTGATTGAAAAACTTCTATAACTTTCAAATTACTTAACATTTTTTGAACCTACAAAATGCACCACAGTTTATGCTTCACATACTATAGGATAAAAAAAATTGAATTTCATAATTTTTTTTACCAAACTCTGGTCGTTAGAAACATACGTTTTAATTTAATTTTGAAAATTTCTAATAAAAAAATCATAACTAATTATTTACATGGAAAATAATTACAAAAAAAAATCTGGCACATCCTGGAGTGTGTCTTCTACTTATATTGAAAGATTTGGAAAAAAATAATTTTTTTTCTTGTACTTAGGGTGGTCAAACATACACCTACTTCTTATCTTTTTGCTGAAAATTTAGTACCACTGCATTGAAATTTATATTTTTTTCAAAACAAATTTACTTTTTTCCAAAAAGGGACTAGTAGCCTAGAAACTATATTCAATTTTTTACAACTTTTGTTACATATTTTTCAAATTATGTTAATAACCTAATCAAATTTTAATGTCAAGTTGCCTAACTTTGATTTTCTGAATTTTCATCGCCACTTAGAGGCCTAGTTTGGACCCCCATGATCCTGCACATACCCATATATAGACACACATACACATTTATGTAGATATGATATCCTTGGTAGATAGTAGTGTTGATTCTTACATCATTATCTAATAGGAAAAATGAGTGAATTTTATACATGTATATGTGTGTCTAGCTCCATCTATGTTCAATCAATTGATGCAGAAGATGCATGCATACAACTCAATGGACCAAAAAATCATTTATTAAACAATTCATTGACCTAGATGTACTAAATTTAATTTATCAACCAAGGAACCATAATTTCCTGGATGATCTTGGTACTGTATGTGCAAAAAATAATTCTAAGTTGTCATATTAATCAATTGTGTATAGAAAATTTAATCTCCATTTGAAAGAAAAATTAATCTAAAAACAAATTTATCTACAAGAAAACTTAATTGAATAACAACTATTATGAGTAAATGCTCTAGTGAGGAAAGTGATTAATGAGTCAATTTTGTTTCAACTACTTAGAATAAATGTAATAACAATTAATTACTACTCAACAATTTAATTCAACTTCAAATTAGGAAAATACAACTTAGCAATTTATTCTACTATTAATAATAATTTAAACTACAACACACATTGTAGTTACCTCAAGTGGCCCTTGCTTAAGTAGCTTCAATCCCATGTTATGACTCCTAAATATTAATTCAAAATTCCATACAAATGACTGAATCTATCTTTATTGCAACTTGAACAAATAAATTGAGAACAAAGTAGATCGATTAATAGGAAAAGTGCATGTATTCAAAAATTTATAAAAAACTAAGATATATAATATATATATATATATATATATCTCCCCTTCTTCCCCTCTTCCCCTCTCCCTTCCCCCTCCTAATTCTCTCTCTCTCTCTCTGTCTCTCTCTCTCTTGTAGGGAAATTTGAGTCATCTCAAAAAAGAATCCAAGATCTATAGTGCCTCTGATAACTTTAATTTCAATTAGATTGCCTCAAAAACACCTACAACTATGTCACAAAGTGAAATTAGACACAATTCATTTCCCACATTAATCCTTCTAAGAGAAGCTTATGTAACAATTTCAACAACTTGTATAAACAGATACTAGCCAAGAAACATGAAACATGAAAGATGAAACATAACAATGAACACATAGATTTACATGGGGAAAACCCTTTCGAGTAAAATACCCAACTCCAAAAGCCCACATCGCCATTATATTATTCATGTAATAGAACAGTTACAAATACAACTCAAGCAACAAGCCTTTACAAAGATTACATCTTGTTTCATTCTAGAGACAAACTGATAGCAACCCTGTTCTATTTCCCTCTCTCCTTTTTTACATTTCCCTGATCATCCTCTCAGTCCATTACAAACTTCACACTATTACAATAATCTCACACAGAGAGAGGTTTCATAATTGAACCATAGAGAGAGAGAGGAGTCTCCTCCTTTAGAACAACATTCCCATTATCCTTCTCCAACCCCAACCGTCAAACATTACAGAGAGTTTTATTTTGATCACACACTCAAATGGTATGTTGATCTTCCAACGGTCACAATAGTCCAACTGCCAACAATTTACATTCTACTTCTCTCATTGGTTCAAAGCAATCCATGTAGAACAGTCATTTGATCAAAATTCTTCAATCAGTATGCGCATTTGTGAGACACCAATCCATGTCTCATCGATGCCAGACTGATCATTTGGAAATCACTCATTGTAGAGTCTTCTAACACTCCATCTCTCTAACTTGGTGAAGTCTCACCAACCAGAAGACCATCAGGCTGAGATCCTGCTCAGAGGGATTCTCCAAATCTCCTCCGACAGTTCATGTTATACCGATTTTTTTTTCATCTCCCATCGAGAAGACTTGCCCCGATCGGTTCCATTGACTAAACCAATACAGTCAAAACAATAATCCAAAGCTAGCCCACCAAAGACCTAGGTTACTCTGATGCCACTCAGGAATGATCCATCGATAGGACTTACTTTGATCCCAATCCATCGGTCGAACTTCAACCATTGGACAAAGATCTCAAAGCTAGACTAAAGTCATGTTTCACACTGATGAAGAATCATTGGCAAGCCTCACACCGACCATACCTCATTGGCCAGACTTCAACCATCAGACCAAGAGACAAAGTATGATGCTATTCAGTCACCTATATCCTACAAGAGACCAAGAGATAGCCATACAACTTCCTTTGTGCCTCCTAAAATCAAACAAGTTTATAAGACTAAAGATAAAGTGATTTCACAACCCGTCGAGGTCCCTTGCGTTCATCCCCTAAGGGAAGAAAAGAGAGTGATGGTTGGGAAACCCACTCCTATACCATCACAACTTGAAAATCATGCAAGAAGAAATAAAAATGTTAAAGAGTGTAGGAATAGATGCCATGCTATTACTCATCAATTATAAGAAAAGAACAAATCAACTTAAACAAAGCATGATGATTCTCCACCTTTTCCACAACATGAAAGTTCTACACCGCAAAAAAAGCATACAATGAGCATTATCATTAGGCCTCATGTTATAATTAACTTGGATAATGATGATGAGAGTGCTAAAATTGATGAAGAAATTCATAATGAATTAACTTTTTTATTTTACACTTCTATGAACTTAGATGGATGCAATCGGGATTATCCTCCTAAAAAGAGTGAATCGACATGTGTTGGACCTGTTGATTGTCCTAGTATGGGACTTTTCATTTCCCCTTTGGCTATTTATCCACCTTTCGTATATGATGAACAATATTGGGATGTAGATGAGCTTCTATAGGTTGGCTTACATGTGAAATAATATCTTTCTTTTTCTTTCTATATTATTGGTGATTGCATGTATGTAATGTGATCCCCCGTATCATGTTGCTTGGTGTGTCTTTGTGTTTGTGAGATTTCTTTGGATGACCCTTGTTACTTTTTTGGTGCAAAGATAAAAAGGAAGAAAATCTATCATGATATTCTTTTATTTGTATTTCCATTCTTCTATTTGATGTGATCATTATATTTTCTTTTTTCTTATGTTTTCCTTTTGGGGAAGATGTAAGGTGTAGAGATATCCAAGTCTCTTCCATGTTGACCCAAAAACATTTCTTTGTTTTTTCACTCTATGTGTCATTCCTCCTTTGTGTTTGTTGTTCCCTGAAGTATATGGGGAATGATGATGGTTTCAACCTCTATTATATCATTGTAGCAAAGACATGTATTGACCTTAAATCCATGGATCCCTTATGTTTTATCTTATTGGATTGCATGTGGGGGCAACCTCATTTTTCATGATGTAGGTTTATTTAGAAACATATCATTGGCATAGGTATTTCCAAATAGTCTCTCATGTCCCTTTTATTAAATGAAAATTATCATTTGGTACTTTAAAGTAGTTGCTCACAACATGGTGTTTAGCAATTCCTTTAAAGTTGGGACATACATTGGAATTATCTCATTTTGGCATTGATATTTTTTGGCTTCACTTTTGTTCACAAAGGTTGGACTTAGTGTAGCATTGGCATAACACATTGACCATTTTTTTTCACCTTATTAAAGTGATCAAGGAGTATAAGTTTTGGTATGGTTGACGTATGGGAACACACCTAGAGACCTAGTGCATCTTTCCCATTTGTCACCCCTTTTTTATGGGCACATACCTTGTAGACCTAGTGTGTGTTTCTCATTTTTCCTTTGGGGCTCACCTAGTGTATACTAGACTGCACTAGCCCTTGTGATCATATTTTATCAATGTGGCATAACATAGCTTGCTAGTCCATTCTTTTTCCTTTTTCTTTTTGCATTGGATTTGACATTGTATGCTTTTGTATCTTGTATATTTTCACATATATTACACATATTGTGTGTCCCTTTGTCCTTATATTGGTTTTCCATGGGATCTTCGATCCTGGGGGCTTGATCATCCTCCTTGATCTTTTCCATCCTATCTTTCTAAAATTGGTACACTTGGACCCATCTTTATGCATATTTGTCTACTTTAGTGTGAGTCTGATTGTAAGTTCATACTATCACATAAGTGGAGAATAAATATAGTGTAGGAAATTGTATACCTTTACAATTTCACACTATGTTTGGGTTCCTTAATTTATTGGACTTAATTAAGTTCTAATTTGCTAAATTATGCATTCCAAATCCTTATTATTCATGTTTTCTGAAAGGGAAACCAACATATAATTAATGTAATTAATATTTTAATCACCTTGGAATATGTGTGTCCTAGACTTATAGGCCAATACCCATCCACCCAAGGATGAATAATTTTCCTTTAAGTCCTAACTCATTTTTAAATATGTTTTTGGTAGCATTTTAATTATTCAAATTCATCTTGCAAGTGTCAACTTTTTTAATCTATTTTTTGAAAAATTAAATAAAAACATATAAATATATAGTATTTTTATAAATTAAAATCTAAGAAACATTACAAGACACACAATCAATAATTCATATCAAAAAATATTATTGTCAAGAGTATTCAAGAGAAAATTTATCAGTCATATATTGCAACCATCAAGATCCTAACATCATGTTCAAGATTATGTGTGTTCATGGCATCTTGTGAAGGCTACTATGCATTGTTGATCCTAAAGCATCCAATCATTTTCAAGTGTCCAAATCCCTCAAGCAAAGAAACATCAAGTTCCTTGGAGAGATATGTTTGTCTTTAATCCTCTAAGGGAATTCATTGAAGGTTTGGTGAGTTCTAGCAAACATTGTTCATTCATCATTTTCTTCTTTTTTTAATATCTTTCTATCAAGGTTTAATTACCAAAATTGGGGTTTGACTAAGGAAAACCCCCATTCCAAAAAAAAAAATCTCTTTATGTATATTCAGATTATAGGTTGAAGAAGGATTGAAGATATTGAAGAGAAATTTTGTATCGTTGCATAAGTTGTCATCATTTTTGTCAACCCACAGAAACTAGGTTGCAGAATTTATTTATGACTTTTCAATAGTGGGACCTACATAAAATAGTTTAGCTAAAATATAGCACCAAAGGACTTTAAAAAGTGTTTTCACTAGCCCTAACCAAGACCCATTCGCCCTAGGGCGAACCTTTGAATAAATAGGCCTCAAAAAAAACTTTTGGTGATAGGTGCATGTGTCCTAACCCTTCTCAAACCTACCTACAAAATATGATTTTAGTTTTTTTATTTTCAGGAATTTGCATTTTAGGTATTAGGTCTTATTGTTCATTTAGTTTGAACATTACAAATCATTCCAATTTGGTTTCAAGTCTATCCTATTGTCCTAAGGATTGAAATTGGGTCTAATTAACTCACCATTGAGGTTGAAAGCCAATATTTACACCTTGTGATATCTTTCCTAATGAAATGCCCTTAGGGGAAGAAAAAAATAGAGAAAATACCCCCTTAACATTAAGGATCTTCTTTCCCAATATTTTAGTATTTATCTCTAATACACATCAAGCTTTGCATACATGTTCTAGATCAAATTGGTGTAGAAAGTATGATTCCATTTTGATAAGGCTTTAATTCATGAGCCACCAACACATTTGGGAAGACATACAGTGTCCCATTTAAAAGAGGAATACACTTAGTTTCATTGGAACCACCCAATCATAACATCTCTATTATTTTATCTAATTCTTGAGAGATATTTCAGAGGATCAATAAATGATACATCATAAAGATTAGAATGTATTATATCATAGATTTAAGCACTCAGATTATCCCATCTAATTTCAAACAATTCACTTGCCATGAAGATTTTTGTGGCAAGCATTAATGGTGTCCTCGCATATATTAGCATGGAGATCCCCTTTAAAGAGAGGAATAATAGGGTACTTGCAATGTAGGGAACTTATTGAAAATACAAATCATCCAATAATAATCATTTTTATAGATATTGGAGTGTGAAATAAAAAGGATACTTTATTTCTAAGTGTTAATTATCTATCTTGAGATTGAAGTAGAACCAACATACCTTTGATAATGTATCATCTTCATTGAGGCACACCCTTTCATATATGGAAGTGTAGTTGGTGAAGTATTGTTTTATGATTAGAAAATTTTATATAATTTGAAACATAGAAAAATGGGGTAGGGGTTCAAACACATAGGGTTTTATACTAAATTTGGGATATTTCACTAAACTTACTATAAATAGAAAGGGAAAATGAGGTGAATGAACCTACCTATTCTTCTATTTCATTCAGGAAATGAGATCTCTCAAGTCAAAATCCACTTTCAACCCATAGGTGAGTGAATTCTTTAAGGAATCTTGGAGTTCCCTTTTTGTGTTAGGACGGGGGTCTAGATCAAACAACACTTTGGGGAGAAAGATTAGAAATAGAAAATAAACTCTAAAATGAAATCTATCAATTGGATTTAATAGATTAAACATAAAACTGAAGGAACCTACAAAGTTTACAGTAGATCTAGAAGGGAAAAATGTTGTGTACCTCTCATAAAATGGTGTTTTTAGAAGTTGTCACGAGACTCATTCACCCTATGATGAATGGGTCTTGGGTAGGGCTCTTAAAAATCTATTTTTGGGTCCTCTGTTGTTGTTTCTACTCTTCCAGATTCTTGATTTTCACCATCGAAAGGTCAAAAATAAATTCAAGATCCGAGTTTCTGTGAAAGGCTCCACAAGCAAGAAAAGTGTGTTATGCTTAGTAGCCTTGAAAAGAGGGGTTCGAGCTTTACAAGGTTAACAAGCTGAATTATGCTAAACACTTATGAAAAAAAATGCAAGTAAAGATTTGTTCAAAGGATTATTTCTTAGTTCGTGTAAGGTCTCTTCTTAGGGAACATCATGCCTAATGTCTCCAATATAGGATCAGTCTAGGAATAAGAGAATCACAACTTAGGGAATGCAATGTGTAGCATCACCACTAAGAGGAAAGACATATGCTAAGAAATATCACACTCTAAGAGAACATCAAACCCAATGACACCACCAAGAAAAGGATGCATCCTAAGAAGCAAGAAAATCACACAATGAAACATGAATGACAAAAATAATGCCAGTGTATTCCCCCTAGCACCATTATTGGTAGAAATTTTCTTTAAATTATCCAATGAAGAAGACATGAGAAGTTATTTAGAAAGCCCTATGCAAAGTCATATGTTCCCGAATGAAGCTACATCATGAGAAAGGAGAGAGGAAATGGGTTGCCCCCAAAATGAAATGCTAAAGATAATATAGGAAGAAAATATGTCACACATGAGCCAACTTAAGGCATTCCATCCACATCCCAATCTTTATTTTATATATACATGGAAGGAAGTCAACTAGCCAAAAGAGACAACAACAAGTGTCAAACGAGGACAAGGCTACCTAACCTCTTTCCCCCGCTTAGTGCAAGACAAGGATGAGCTGAGATGATTGATGAGAAACATGATAGAATGAAAATTAGTATCAATTAGAAGAACTAGGTGCTTCAACACAAGGAAGAGTGCCACAATCCTTAAGATGTTGAATTTTACTATCCAAAGCCTTACATTCATTAGTAGAATGACCATGAACTCTATGATATGCACAAAATGAACTCTTAATGTAAAATTTCTTTAGTGTTCTTGGAAGGAGATATATCAAACGATCTTGGAGGAGTCTCGACAAGATACTCTCTTGATCAATAGTAGAAGATGTTCATTTATTTTGTGACAAAGATATCTCTTGCTGAGTACAAGGTGTCATACGTACACAAGACTCTTTAGATTATGAGATTTTGTATTGTCCTCTAAAGGAGGGTGTAAAATCTAATGAACTCCAATCATTACTAAAACATGTCCTAGGAGTGTTTTGTGTGATGAAATTGATGTTAAGCAAATATTTCTTTGATTCTTTCATTTCTTTCGAGGGACAATAACCAAGACCATGAGTAGTTTCTTGTGTATTAGGCTCTATAGGGACATGGATACCTTGTTCTCTAGAACCACATCCTTTTCCACTATAAAAAAGTTGTTTCAAAATATCATAACCTCTTCCATAAAGCTTTTCCATGTCTTTTGGATTCGGTGGCTATTCATAACCAACTTCATCAAATTTGATTGTGTAATTTATTTCTTCTTCTAAAGTGTTTGAAGTGGATCCTTTCAAAGGTTCTTCTGGATTTTATGTTGGCATTATCACTTTTTATTTTCCCTCTTTGGACTCATTTGTTGTGATCTTGTATTCACCCATGAATGTAGGTGTAAAATTAAATGATCCCAAATCATCCATTAATAACATTATGAAGGGTTCAGGACACTTATCTTTTTGTTCTTCTTGCATAGGCTCTACTTATGTAGTTGGTGTCAATTTTTTGAAAATATTTTCCTTGTCTTTCTCAATGTTCAAAAAAATTTCTGGTTCGGAATCGATCTCCATTGTATACACTTTGTTGTTGTAGACATACTTCATTTTACAATGAAGAGTAGAAGGCACCCCATTCATTACATGAATCCAAGGTCTACCAATAGAATATATTATGAAAGATTATCAAGCATGACATGAATAGGATTTTGTAATGTGACCTTTCCATCTGTAATAAGCAATGTTATCACACCAAGTGATTGTTTCCCTACATTATGAAATCTAAAGATAGATAAAGAGTCTGATTGAATTTGGATTTTTTCTGCTTGAATATTATCCCAAATTATTATGCTATACATGTTAAGGGTTTAGCCATTATCAACAAGGGTTATCTTTATCCCTTTCCTATTAATAATAGGTACTATCATGAAATATTCATTTTGTTTTTGCATGTCCAAAATATTTAGCTCACTTTGGTGGAAAACAATGTTTGTATTCATTCCTTGAATTATGGATTCTATGTCATTTAGTTGCAAATTAGGAGGGCTAGGAACTTGTTGTGAGGAAATATGAAGCATTTTATGATAACTAGGTGAGGCTTGAATAAGATCCCATAAGGATATCTTAGCAAGAGTATTCTTAAGTTGTTCAACAAGATCATACTCTTTTCCACTATGTAAAGGTAAACGGGGAGCACTATGCAAGATGGGTTGAGGTAGGGGTAATGAATTAGGAATGGTTTATGGTTTCCTATTTCTCCTTTTATTGTATGTGTGAGAAATGGTATTGTAACTCGATGTAGCAAAATATTGTTACTATCAAGTTTCCTTGTAAAGTTCAAGATATCTCCTAGAGCTAATGGTTTCTTTTTAGGTGGCTCTAAGATAAGCATGGGTTTTGTTTGAACTTGAGGTTGTTGTGAGGATGGATATAGGATAATTATACGCTTAGGTGGTCCAATAATTAAAGTATATGTAGGAGGTCTAAGAATCAGAGTACTTGAGGGAGTTCTAATGTTCATAACCTCAACAAACTTATTCTTATTTTCATGATCTCTTAGTGAAGAGGAGTCTAATGTCACATCATAATCTTCATCTAAGGGATGCATTACTATTATTTGAAAGATATGTGTCAATTTTTCCATTTTATTGCACCATGATATCTTCCCTAGTAGGAGAGCAACAAACTAGATGTTCATGACTTTAAATGGTTGGTTCTTCTAAAAAACTTCATCACAAGTAGGGGATTCATCAATGGTCTCATCCTTGTATCTAAAAATGTCTTCCCATGTGGGAGAGGTAGGGGAAGAGAGATAAATAGGACTTTCATAACTCTCATTGATTGGATATTCTAACACAAAAATATCTTCTTCACAAATAGGAGAGGTATTGGGAGAAGACCAAATTTGATTATCACGATTGCACTATTGTATTCTCTTTTGTTAAAACATTCTCATAAGTGGGATGGATGAAGTTTTTCCTAGCATGCTTAGAAAGCTAAGAGACTAACATTGTCTTACCAAAAATGAAAATTTCTTTTATCCATCGTATGCAATGCTTGAAGAATGTAAACATTATGTACCCAAAAGTGAAAATCACTTTTACTCAAAGATTTAGGAATGTAAACATTGTGTATCCAAAAGTGAAAATTATTCTTATCCAAATTATGCAAAGCTTCAAGAATGTAAACATTGTGTACCCAAAAATGAAAAGTACCTTTTTCCAACTTATGCAAAGTTTCATGAATGTAAAAATTGTGTATCCAAAAGTGAAAAGTAATTTTATCCATATTATACAAAGCTTAAAGAATGTAAATATTGTACACCCAAAAATGAAAAGTAATTTTATCCAACTTATGAAAAGTTTCATGAATGTAAACATTGTGTATCCAAAAGTGAAAAGTACTTTTATCCATATTATGCAAAGCTTCAAGAATGTAAACATTTTCAAATCTGATGATTTTTGCTACTAAAATGATTTGAAATGATTTAAAAATGACTACACTAAATATATGTTTAGACCTAGATGCATAAAAAATAAATTCCTAAAACTTTCCAGAATGATATAGTAGGTTACCACTAGACCTAGGAAGTGCAGGAAACCACAAAAAACTCAAAAAGGTTGGTTTTGGTAGGCCCTGAAGGACTCATTCGCCGGCGAATGAGTCCTTGTACAGGTTTTTTTAAAAATGAAAAATTTAATTTCTTAGTGATTATGTGTTCTTTCTTACAGGTATCAGACTATAACTTCTATGATAGAATTTTCCAGAATTTAGTGACCTAATACAAGTAAAATTAATGGCGAATGATGAATTGTATGACACTTTTTGAAATGCAATTTTTGTCTCAATTTATGAATGTGAATTATTGAACATACACTAATATGCAAGTACTATGCAAAATCAGTCTAACATTATGTAATTTTTGTTGAATTTTCAGATTTAAAATGAATGAAAAATGTAGGTTTACACCTAAAATGCAATGTAACTTTATGCAAAAATTAGAAACCCTAAATGCAATGAATTGATGCAAAATGTATATCTAGGGTTTGAATGCACTCCAAATCATAAATTAGAATGTTCAAAATCTTAGGTTCACCAAAATGAAACATAGAAAAATGGGGTAGGGGTTCAAACACATAGGGTTTTATAATAAATTTGGGATATTTCACCAAACTTACTATAAATAGAAAGGGAAAAATGAGGTGAATGAACCTACCTATTCTTCTATTTCATTTAGGAAATGAGATGTCTCAAGTCAGAATACACTTTCAACCCTTGGTTGAGTGAATTCTTTGAGGAATCTTACAATTTCCCTTTTTGTGTTAGGATGAGGGTCTAGGTCAAACAAAACTTTGGGGTGAAAGATTAAAAATAGAAAATCAACTCCAAAATGCAATCTGTCAATTGGATTTAATAGATTAAAAATAAAACTGAAAGAACCTACAAAGTTTCTAGAAGATCTGGAATGGATAAATGTTGTGTACCTATAACAAAATGGTGTTTTCATAAGCTGTCTCAGGACTCATTTTCCCTATGGCGAATGGGTCCTGGTTAGGGCTCTTCAAAATTTGTTTCTAGGTCCTTTTCTCTTGCCAATGCACTTCTAGATTCTTAATTTTCACCGTCAGATAGGCAAAAACAAATTTGGGATCTGAGTTTCTGCGAGATCAATAAAAAAAGTGACAACTTTGACAACTTCGCAATTTTGCAACTTTTGAGATCTTCAACTTTTCTTCAACTTGCAAACCTGCAACACATAAAGATAGGGAAACATGCTTTGTTCGTGGTGAATAGGGGTTTTCCTTGGTCAAACCCCATTTTGGTAATTAAACCTTGAAATGAAATGAAATAGCATGAAAGGAATGATGAATGAATACCTCTATGTCACAACTCACAAAACCCTTAAATGATCCTTGGAATGTAGATCACAGCTTGCATGAAATGGCTTCAATGGAAGTGGATCTTGATACTGAATCTTGATTGGAAACACTACTTTGAATACTTGAGTGGATCATGAACTCTACATCACCATATTAGCTCCAATAACATGCATGATGCAATAATAATTTGACATGACAATTGGATCTTGATTGATGCAATAATTCTTCACTAAATCTGCACTTGAAGGCCTTGAAATGCTCTTGAAATCCCACTTTAACTCTTGCAATTGAACACTTG
The DNA here is from genome assembly GCA_007115665.2 of Sequoiadendron giganteum. NCBI lineage: Eukaryota > Viridiplantae > Streptophyta > Pinopsida > Cupressales > Cupressaceae > Sequoiadendron > Sequoiadendron giganteum. The sequence goes on from CM021105.1 coordinate 269,451,066, forward strand.
AAAACTTAGATGAAACATAGTGAAATGGTCTTATATTTATAGACACATAACTTTAATTTCTTGAAATTCAAATAACACAAGCTGACATGTGAATATGGATTTGAATATGTTAAAATACCACCAAAAACATAATTTAAATTTAGGTCCTAGCTCACTCACCTAAGACACACATTGTTGTATGAAAAGTGCTATGTTTAGGAATTAATGAATGTTAGGTTTCCTCCTCATTAAAATAAATTAAATAGGCTTGGATTTGAATTAAAGGGGCCAATTAAGGGAAATTAGCCCCAATTAATTAAAGGAGCCCTAAATATGTGTGAAAGTGTAAAGAGGTACACTCTACAACACTAAAAATAATGTACAATTAATTCCATTTTAATTAATAGGGCCCTAAACTTAATGTGAATATATAAAATACATATTACAACACAATTAAGGCATAATTAAGTTCAGTTTAATATTAATTCAAAATTAGGTGTAAAAATATAAAAGGGATACATTTTTCTACATTATATAATTTTAACCCCACGACATACCCCAAAACTTGCTTTAGCCTTAACTGCACAACCTAAAGCCTTTGCCTTGAACATAATTTAAGAAAAGGGGATAAAGCATCCACTTCACACAATCCTCTAGATACCCCAAATAAGTCACATAGAGAACTATTAATCAATATGGAGAAGAAAGGTTGTTAGTTTTTATGATCACATGGGTATGTGCAGGATCATGATGGGCCAAAAGGCAATGGGAAAAAAAATACGTTTTGGATTGACTCAAAAACGCAGAAATGTCGAGTTGAATTTTTGTAGGTTCGGGTGTCAGTACATTGCTCCAAAGCAATGCCCAAACCTACTTTTGCAAATTGGATATCCGATTTGAAAAGCCTATATAAATAAAAAACTTGATTGTTAAAAGTCATTTCACACCATTTGGATGCGGGCGCACAAGGAAAAGAAGAAATCCGATTTGAAAGGTAAGTTTTGGTTTTTTTTATGTTTTAATCAATTTTTCAATAAGATTCTTATAATTTTAAGTAGTTTTTATGAATTTGTTTTCAAAAGTAGGGTTTTTTTATTGATTTTTTTTTAAAACTAGAGTTTACAATGAATTTTTATTAAAAATTAATGTTTTAAAATGGATTTTGATTAAAAACTAGTGTTGTTGATGTGTTTTTATCAAAAACTAGAGTTTGTTATGGATTTTTGTGAAAAAGTAGGGTATTTTTTGGATTTTTATTAAAAACTAGGGTTTTTTTACAATAATTTCATTTATATTGTGTAATTTTAATTAGATTAATTTTTTTTAACTTTAATCAGGTATTATGGTTGAGAATGAAAATGCACAAATGCCAAATGCTCCACCACCTCCGCAACCACCAATTGAAAACTTAATTTGTGAAAAATTGGGGCAATTGAGGGGCATTTGTGAAGTTTATAAGACAATCCATCGATTGAGTGATATGACAAACACATTGAAGGAAATAATTAAAAATATACAAACCCTCTCCACCCAACATAATGCCTTTAATTCATGGCGAGAAGACATGAGGGAATATTATGCATGTGGATTGTCTTGCGATGATGTGAAAGATCTCTAAATAACCAAATCCCAAATAGCCTCTTTATTCATTAACCCCCGCACCGGTTCGCCAGTGAATGTTAATAAAACAAAACTTTCTATAAAATGGTGCATGAATAGGGACATTGTAGATAACTTTTGGGATCGTTGGTGTATGGTTTTGGATAAACCACCGAACAACAATTCTGATATACCATTTTACTTTATTAAAAAATTATATGTTGAGTTTTTGTTAGGGCATCATGTCAATTAATTTGACATTAAACCCTTCCAGGGCGTCGGTGGAGGTATGCCCCAGGATAGACCAGGGGCAGTTAGAACAGTCTCGTGCCCAAATGTTCCCCTTCCTCCCCTTCCTTCGCCACCTCCAGTATATCATCTAAAGATTATCCAAGATGCAGCCACACAAACTATTCAGGCTATTCACTCTTTGAGTGGTCATTTGGTTTCACATGCTTCTACAATAGCTCAACCACATTTTGGTGATGTTGGCAAAGGCTCGAGTGTTGTTGCATCCTCCTCCTTAGGTCCACATATTTATGTGCCACCAGATATGTTTGGGTCCTCTTGTGCAACCCATTGAGCATCCCTTGGGCACTTCTAATTATGACCTCCATGATGTGGACATTATAGATCAGTCACAAGGGAGTGGAGCACACTCTATAGAGTCCTCTCCTGCTAGAGAGGGGGATGTTGGAATAGTGACAAAGGTAAGATTTAAGTTGTAATTTCATAACTTGCATTTGTTTTTAAATGAATATTAATAAGAGATAGTATCAAGTACTAATATTTATTTACATGGTCTATATAATAGATGATGTCTAAGGAGGAGATCACATGGGTGACTGATAGTACCCTTAGGGCCATTTCATTTGGCTTGGACACACACACAGTATATATTTTTGCACTCACTCATTTATATTTTTTATTATATACTTGCTTGTCATTGATGAAATTATATAATAACTTATATGTTTATCTTATTTTCCTCTTGTAGGAAATACCTAGTGCGAGTGAGGTGCAGCCTTGTCCAGACTATGGAGGCGCAAAGTTAGATAAGGGGAAAGTAATTGAAATCAAATTGGATTGAATTAAGATTTTTAAGATCTTATATTGATTATACATACATTGACATAGATTGGTAGTTTCATATGTACTTGTCATTTTTATGTACAAACAATTATGAGCTATACATCGTTGTTGACAAGTGACACACCGCCTAAAGGATTAGGTATTAGAACACCTCAAGGAGTAGGTGTTGAAACACCTCAAGGGGGAGGTGTCAAAACACCTAAAGGAGATAAAGAAAAAGATCAACCCAAAGAGGTATGTGTTTATTTTTTTTGTGTTTGGTAAATATGTTCCTATTACCAATAATTGTATGCTAACTTGGACCAATTTTATGTTTTTGTTCACATATATAGATTGGAATTTCAAAAATTGGTTTGGTATATTCTAGGACTCCTGACCATTTGAAGAGACGTATATTTTAGGTAATCAAGATTTCAATTTTAGAGTTCAATTAAAATTCAATGTATATTGATTTTGAAGTTAATTATTCAATTTTAAATTATATAGCATAACTAATCTCAATTGTGGTTTGAATTTTTCTTGTGTAGCTACCTTTAGAGCCAACGAGTGCTTCAAAGAGGCTCCATTTTGATGATCCACCAGTAGTTTAGGATGAGATAGACATTTTGGCATGTAAATTTTGAATACATATTGAGATGGCATATGACACAGTTTGTAAAACTTTGTTTGAGTTGGCGTCGATGCCATTTTTGTATATGGACATACACTTGATTATTGGATAATTTGATATATAGAAGTTGACAATCAAAATTTAATTTGTTCCTCATGTGCATGATTAAACTCTTTGAAAAGTTTATCTTGAGCAATGGTTAAATATCAATATACAATAGCATAAAAAAGAATGGTTATATTATGTAGTTTATATTTATATTGCTAATTACATTGCATTACACATATTTCAAACTCAAATCATTACTTCACATTGCATAACTAACAAATAGATGTTCATAGATGAAAAGATTTCAATTACAATATAGTTTTTACAAAGTCAACCTAAGCAGTTATGCAATTACTTCACATTGCATAACTAAAAACTATGAGCAGTTGTCAATTGCATTTGCTTGTCATGGAATTCTATAAGACCACATTTCTTTGAAGATTATTTTCAAATATTCCACTACCTTGTCTATGCTACCACATTTTTCATACATGTCTACCAAATATTTTTATCAAACAGTTCACTCTAATCCCTTTATCACCCCTAAAAATGTGTTCCTACTGTTGATGTTATTAGCAGCATCAGGCTGCTTCTTCCAGCAATCACATTAAGTTGTAATAAATTAAATGATAGCCTATGGCTATTTAATTTATACTCATTTGATTTAAATGGATGAGGTCGACCTTCCTTGATATTATTTTGTAATTTATTATTTTCAAGAGAGGTCGACCTCCTTGAAGAGTCACCTTATTTTGTATAAATACAAGGTAATGTTTGTTCATTTCCTCAATCAAGTTCATTCAACATAATTTGCATTCTAAGAAAAAGTTTGCACTTGAGAAACAACATCTAGGAGACGTATGAGATCAACAACACAAGTCATTCTTTAGCCTTGAAGTAACAACTTCATCATGTTAAGATGACGGAAGGAGAATTTTTCATCACCTACTTCATGAAGATTTCTGAGTTGAGAGATCAACTCTCTACCATTGGTCATATTGTTGATGGAAAGGATTTGACCATGTTGGCTCTTAATAGTCTTCCTTCATCTTGGGAGTCTTACATTCAAGGAATTAGCATGAGATCAAAACTTCCCAAGTTTGATCGGTTGAGGGTTGACTGTATTCAAGAGGATTCAAGGTTGGCTGTGAGAGGTATTGGATGAAGCCCTACAAATGAAGATATTCATGTTCTTTCCGCTAATGTAGAATTATTCATTGCAAGTTGTATCATGCTAATGTGTGAAGATTGTCTTTTGTTATGGTAAGATTAGCTCTTCCTAATATGAGTGCAATATAGGAGTCTAGAAGTTGTAGTAGGGTTGAAATAAAGGTGTTTGACTAGTTTTCCGCAACAAGCTATGGTCTCATGGCTTTTTTTCGCACAAAAAACAGTATTGGAGTTCGATTGGATGTTGAAAACTACTTGTAAGGGCATCAATAAATCTTGTTCTACAACTCATATGACCAAAACAATTGTTCCATCACGTCTGAATGGGTATGTTAGGTTAGTTATGGTTCCCTTTCGCACCCAAACATACCGAAGCAGTTTGAGCTACATTGGACCGACGATTTCCCTTAAGAGTCCAAAGTGCTAAAAGGTAGAAATCTTTGATGGACTATTACTCAGAAACCATGGTGCTTACATACTCTTTTTCTGAGGATATGGAATCATGTTGGGACCATATACAATTTTCTATCTCGATTTTTTCTATCTCGAAGGCATTTTCCTATGGTGATGAGTTTTCTGTTGAGGGAAAAGTTGTCAGATGCAAGCAGTGTAAAGTTGCAAAGTGGTGCAACTTTCATTCTCTAACTCATACGACCAAAAAAACTATTCCAACACGTCTAGACGGGTACATTTACATTGGGTATGGTCCTCTTTTGCACCCAAATACGCCAAATCACTCTGAGCTACATTGGACCGATGATTTCCCTTAAGAGTCAAAAGTGCTAAAAGGCAGCAATCTTTGACGGACTATTTCTCAGAAACCGTGATGCTTACAGACTCTTCGTCTGAGGATATGGGATCGTGTTGGGACCATTTACAATAACCTCTCTTGGTTTTTTCTATCTCGAAGGATTTTTCCCTTGGTGATGATTTTTCAGTTGAGGGAAAAATTGCCAAATGCAAGCAGTGTAAAGTTGCAAAGTGGTGCAACTTTCATTCTCTAACTCGTACGACCAAACAAAATATTCCAACATGTTCGGATGGGTATGTTTCTACTAGGTATGGTCCTTTTTCTGCACCCAAATATGTCGAATCACTCTGAGCTACATTGGACTGACGATTTCCCTTAAGAGTCCAAAGTGCTAAAAGGTAACAATCTTTGATGGACTATTTATCAGAAACTGTGATGCTTATAGACTCTTCATCTGAGGATATTGGATCTTTTTGGGACCATCTACAATAACCTCTCTCGGTTTTTTCTATCTTGAAGGTGTTCTCCCGTGGTGATGAGTTTTCAGTTGAGGGAAAAGTTGTCAGATGCAAGCAGTGTAAAGTTGCAAAGTGGTGCAAATTTCATTCTCTAACTCGTACAACCAAACATACTGTTCCAACACGTCTGGATGGGTAATTTTACGCTAGGTATGGTCCTCTTTTTCACCCAAATACGTCGAATCACTTCGAGCTACATTGGACCGACGATTTCCCTTAAGAGTCCAAAGTGCTAAAAGACAACAATCTTTGACAAACTATTTCTCAGAAACTGTGATGCTTATAGAATCTTTTTCTAAGGATATCAGATCATGTCGGGACCATCTACAATAACCTCTCTCAGTTTTTTCTATCTCGAACGTGTTTTCCCGTGGTGATGAGTTTTCAGTTGAGGGAAAAGTTGCCAAATGCAAGCAGTGTAAAGTTGCAAAGTGGTGCAACCTTCATTCTCTAACTCGTACAACCAAATAGATTATTCCAACACGTCCGGATGGGTACTTTTATGCTAGTTATGGTCCTCTTTTGCACCCAAATATGCTGAATCACTCTGAGCTACATTGGACCGACGATTTCCCTTAAGAGTCCAAAGTGCTAATGTCAATGAAATGTGGGGGCAAAAAGATTTAAGGTTGGATCAAGATTCTGCAAGTCCTAGCTCTTGCATCAAAAAACTCTTACCCAATCAACCTGAATCAATTACATGGGAAATGAAATTCACATGAACTTTTTACATTTTGTTTTCCAAAAAAGTGGCAAGCCACTGTAATTTATTATATATAAATAGGAGATATTACAAAACTTGGTTCAAACGAGCATACCGACATGAAAGAACCAGGAAGAAAACCTTCGATTGTAGCTCGATTAATTACACAAATCTCTTTACATTTTAAACATACCCTTTATATAATGCCAGACATTTGACCCGTATTTCAAAAAATATCATTGGATATAGATTATGCCTATACATAGTTATGACCTTTTTACATTGTTTCACATTTCAAAATTCAATTCTTACAAAATTTTCCTATTTGAGGCATTCAGGGCACACTCTTCCACAAGAGTAGTATGTTGGCATTCTGGAGTGACAAGCACCTATACAAACCATCAAGGTAGAAGTTAAACTACATACAATAGAAAATATGCTTAGAATAACCAATCTATATTATTGTAATTTGTCACATACCTCTCTGAAAGGATCAAAGTTGCCTATTGTTGCAGCAGGTCCATGATCAATCGTGCTAGGAATATCACAAAATTTGTCAAATGATAAATCTATATTTTGTCACAACAAAAAAGATGCTTAGACTAGAAAATATATATTAATCTAAACAACCTGAATGATGATGAATTGGTAATGCAAACAATAAAATATTCTTTGAATAACCAATCTATATTATTCTAATTTGTCACATACCTCTCTGAAAGGATCAGAGCTGACTATTGTTGCAGTAGGTCCATGATCAATCATGCCAGGAATATTGCAAAAATTGTCAAATGATAAATCTATATTGTCACAACAAAAAAGATGCTTAAGCATTGTACCTTCCATTATTGAATATGCTATTCAAGTGCACCTGAAGGGTCATCTCTTTGCTTAAGAGTATCCAATATTGCTTCATGATCAGCATTACTAAGTGTCCATAGTTGTTTTGTCTTTGGTTTGGCATGATGCTTCAACAACTTAACATTTGTTGCTATAACAAGGTGTGAATACATGAGAATGGTTTTGTGTTTCTCGGAGTCTTCAAATGCAGGTATGTCATTCTTTCTAATCATGTATGTTCGCAACCAATTTCCTACAACCACAACTGAACCTTTAGGATACACGAACCCATCATCATCTTCCATCGATTGTGTTAGCTTGTGCTTTAACCACACACATCGAGCCAACCAATATTTTGATCTCTCTTCATTCTCTTGCGGTGCAACAACTGCAAAAACATGTCCTGGATGTAGTAGATCTGAAAGTCCGTTGTAATCAAGTGAACTTTCCATTGTGTAATTTGTCATGGATATAGTTTGAGATAAAGGAGTTAGATACTGTGGAACCCATGTATCCACTCACTCACTTGACTCGCATTGATCCCACTCACACCAAATACAACTCTGACAAAAACAAGCCAAATGTCATGTCTAAATGGTCCATGTGCTTGCATCTAAGCTTCGAAACAAATGCATCTTTGAAGAATATTTGATTGTATGAAAATCCAATCTGCCTCCCACTGTACCCTCCTCAACCAACCAAAATAATCTATGCATTGTTGAATCAAGTGTCCCTCCCTATGAAAATGTTGAACTACACCAATCAATAATAGAACGTTCATCACTGAATTTTTCTCCTGAAATCTTCAATTTCTCCTTAACTAGAGCTCTCTTTACATATGCAGAGAGGGAGAGGGAGAGGGAGAGGGAGAGGGAGAGAGGGAGAGGGAGAGGGGAGAGTGAGAGAGTGAGAGGGAGAGTGGGAGAGTGATATGGAGAAGGATAAAGGGAGATTGGAGAGGAGAGGAGAGGTGAGAGAGGGAGGGAGATACAGAGGAGGAGAGAGGG
>CM021105.1:269459482-269491802 GCA_007115665.2 Sequoiadendron giganteum
AGAGAGAGAGAGAGAGAGAGAGAGAGAGAGAGAGAGAGAGAGAGAGAGAGAGAGAGAGAGAGAGAGAGAGAGAGGCGAAGAGAGAGAGAGAGAGGGAAAGAATAATATTTAAATGTTTTATATATTGGTAATATATATATTTAAATATTTATAGATTAACTAAAATATTGAAATAATATTTAAATATTATACATTTAATAATATATTATATATTAAATACATAATTCGGTAAGAGATTACCATAAATTTCATATTATATATTACATTATAAACTTTATTGGATATTATATATATATTAAATTATAAACTTTATTGTATATTTTATATATTAAATTATAAACTTTATTGCATTTTTGAAATCATATCTTAAAAATTGTGTAAATGTTTTAAAAATCATATCTAAAACATATCATATATCGGATTCAAATTGGATATCGGATTTGAATCAGATATCAGATATGCTGACACAAAATTTAATGCCTAGGGATTAGGCTCGGGATTATGCTCAGGATTTGGTTTGGACCTGCCAATCCTAAAAAGTCAACACGTAAAACGTGTTTAACAACTTACCTTGCTTTTCTAGACTTCGCCCATGTGGCTGATGAGTTTTATTTTACCCAAAATTGATGAAACGAAAAAGGGTTTGTAAAGGAGCTTCTCAAATTTCTACCAATATAAATTATATTTTACTTTGAATCTAATAAATTATTATTTTTTATTTTTTATTAGAATTACGACTAATTCTTGATTGATAGTCAGATAGAAAAACATTTATAGCTTTCAAACGGTATCACATTTTTTGAATTCAAAACATGCGTCACAACTATGCGTGACATATTATAGGATTTAAAAAAAAATGAATTTCATGAAGTTTTGATCAAGTTAAGGTGGTCAGACATACGAGTTTTTATATTTTTTAAAAGTTGTAATAAAAAAGTCATAATTAATTATTTATTTGAAAAAGAATTACAAAAAAATATGCATCACATCCGGACATGAGTCCTCTACTTATATCTAAAATATTATAAAAAAATATTATCATTTTATTATGGTTAGTGTGGTCAGACAGACACCTACTTCTTATTTTTTCCCTGAAATTTTAGTACTGCTGCATTGAAATTGAAAATTTTCACCAAATAGATTTTTTTTTTACAAAACTTAACCTAATATTTTAGAAAATACATTTAATTTTCCACAGATTCTATATTTACATATTTTTGAAATAATATAGATAACTTATTCAAATTTTTATGTCCAGTTGCCTAACTCTGATTTTTTTGAATTTTCATTGCCACTTAAGGGCCTATTTTTTCCATGATGATCCTGCACAAACCCAGATATAAGAATCAAAATTTAATTCAAAATTAGACAAAAATATAGCAAATACCCTGGGAAAACCCTCCACTTGAGGGAGAAAAACCCATCAAATGTATCTCTTATATATTGTAATAATAAGAGCAGAGATTTGCTTACAACTCAGGCACAACACAATGTCGATTTTGATACAATGAATAATCACACCTCTCCTAGATGCAAATACAAATGAATATGTTTCTCCTTGAAATCAAACTATTGTTACAAGATGCTGATCTGCTACTCAGGCACAAACTTCTTCTACGGATCCAAATTATGATGAATGAACTTGATGATCAAATGAATGATCATTACCTTATATTTATACACAAGAGAAGGATCACATCCTTTCAAGACAAGGAGGTCAACCTTGATATAAAAATCGTGACTCTTCAAGAAGTCGACCTTAATTAATTATTATCAATAATTAATATTTACTTTATTATTTGTTTGTGAAGCACCTCTTCACATTAGATATCGATCATGTATAAATTAAATAGTCGTTAGGCTACATTCAATTTATTTCCTTCATAGAAACTCGAGCCTGGAAGTAAGAGTCTCGCAGTTGCTAATAGCATCAACAAAGGTGTGGATATATAATTGAATATCCAATCAACCTATTTCATTCTAAAACCAAATTTGCAAAGCACCATCATCAAACAAGGTAAAACACTCTATCATGTGCCTTATTTACATCCAACTTCAATATCGTGCTTTTTCTTTGAGCATTCAATCAAATAAATATCTTCATGAGCTATTATAACACCATAAAAAATTCTTTGACAAGGAGTGAAATTTATCTACTTTTGTGACATAAGCTCGGGGATAATTCCTTTCAATCAATTATTAATGACCTTCAAAATAATTTTATATATTATATTATAGAGAGAGGGAAAAAGTTAGTAAACGTTTTGTAAGATGATTTCCTTGAAATGAGAGAAATATTTGTAACATTTAGATGGGTAAGTGCACCAAGATGGTTCCCAAAAAGGGGACTTAAGTGGACAACTTTTTTCTGAAATCAGGAAATACTGACCTTGGACGTGAAATTAAGGATACTTAGACTCAAAATTTTGAGATAGAACAAAAAGAAGGATTCAAGTTCTCCGAGTCTACTTTCTAAACTACTAATTTATTTTGAGAATGGTTGAGATTAAGGGGTTCAAATGAGGGACGTACACAAATAGGTGTTGTTTTTGTCAGAAAAACATAACATAACAACTCTTGTACGACCCTCGTATGGTGAACTTTTTTTTAGTATTTTTAAAATTGCAACGGTTAGAAGTTAGCTAACAGTATGTAGTTGATGCATGATTTTTCTAATAATTTTTTAATGAATATTTGATTTTTTATTAATTTGCGAAGTGGACATATCCTGAAAATAGAATTTTGGCTGTGCTACCCTACAAATTTTGGAAACTAATTGATTTTTTTTTTATAATTTTTTAGATTGGAGTCTAGTTTCTAAAAATGTAATTTATTTGAAAATTTGATGAACGATTAATTTATAACGAAAAAAATACCAAACATTGCTTTTTGGCAAAAAAAATACATACAGATAAAATAAATTATGGATGAAAGACTTAACATTTTCAGAAAGTGAAAAAAATTACATTGTTGGATAGCTAAGAGATAACCCAACATTACCCATGTGCTCGATTTATTCAATATTGAACCACATGCAATCCTGACGGTGAGCACGAACTCGATTATGAGAAATATGGTGGATTTTTTAAAAACACATCTCTGGTCGTTGGGAATACCCTCCAAGCCTTTGGGTTGGTATTCCAAGGCAAGTACCAAGCTTAAAGTTTGGTAATTCCCAAAGCAAAATATCACGCGAGCATGTTATAACGCGCTCACGTTATATCTCACTTTTGACATGGTTTTTGCTTCTGCGGTGAACATGTCTATTAGCACATAATGCGAGCACATTATAACGCGCTCGCATTATGTCTTACTTTATGTTAAATGCTAATATATTAATGTATGTTGATATATTTTTATGCACATGTATGTATGTATGCTTGTATGGATGCAAGATTATATGTACATATGTATTATGCTTGTATGTATGCATTTATGTATGTCTTTAGACGAAGAGAGAATTTAGAGAGAGTCTAGAGAGATGGAGAGGGGGTCGAAGTGAGAGTTTAAGAGAGAGGGAGTGGGAGAGAAGAGATTGGATTGAGGGGGACTTAGCTAGGTAGGGTGGGAGGGATAAAGGGAGAGAGAGAGAGAGGGGGGGTGGGAGAGAGAGAATTGAGGGAGAGGGAGAGAGAGAGAGACAAAGAGAAAGAGAGAGTTATGTAGGTAGGGTGTGAAAGGGAGAGATTTGAGAGTGTGAGGGGGGTGAGAGGTAGAGACTTGAGAGATAGGTAGTGAGAGGGAGTGTGAGAGAGATGGAGTGTGAGAGAGAGGGAGTGGGAGAGAGAGGGAATGTGAGTGAGAGACCTAAGAGAGGGATAGGGTGTGAGAGGGAGTGACCTGATAGAGGTAGAGAAAGAGGGGGTGGAGTGAGAGGGACTTATCTAGGTAGGGTTGGAGGGATAGATAGAGAGAGGGGAGAGAGACAAAGAGAGAGTTACCTAGGTAGGTTGCTAGAGGGAGAGACCTTAGAGAGAGAGGGGGTGGGAGGAAGAGACATGAGAGAGAGGGAGATAGAGGTAGTGGGAGAGAGTGGGATGGAGTGGGAGTGACATAAAGAGAGATGGATAGAGGGAGTGAGAGAGGGTGGTAGGGATTGACTAAACGAGAGGTAGGTAGAAAGAGGGAGACGGTAGATAGAGACAATTAGAGAGGGTGGGAGGGATGGAAGGAGGGAGAGGTGAGATGTATAGATAGAGAGAAAGTGATAGGGGTTGAGGGTATAGGGTTGATGGATTAAGGTGGAGGACCTATAGGGTTGATGGTTTCTAGGGTATTAGGGTTTAAGGTTTGAGGGTTGAGGGAATAGGTTTGATGGTAGAGGGTATTTGGTTGAGGGTATAGGGTAGAAGGTTTAAGGTTTAAGGTTTAAGCGTTTAGGGTTGAAGGGTTTGGGGTTAAGGGTTTACTTGGTTGAGGGTAGAGGGTTTAGGGTATAGGTTTGAGGGTATATGGTTGAAGGATTAGGTTCAGGGTCCAATGTAAGGGGTAGAGGGTTTAGGGTTTAAGGATTGAGGGTTGAGGGATTAAGGGTTGAGGGTTTAGAATTGAGGGTTGAGTGTTTAATGTATAGGGTAAAGGGTAGAGGGTTTAAGGGTTGAGGGTTTAAGATTGAGGGTTTAAGGTATAGGGTTGAGGGATTAGGGTTGAGGGTCCAATATACAGGGTAGAGGTTATAGGGGTTCATAGATTAAGGGTTGAGGGATTAGGGTTTCGGGTAGAGAGTGTTGGGTTGAGGGTAGAGGTTAGAGGGTAGAGGGTAGAGGGTAGAGGGTAAAGGGTTTAACAATTTAGGATTTAAGGGGTTAGGGTTGAGGGTTGAGGGTTTAGGGTTTAAGGGTTGAGGGTTTAAGGGTCAAGAGGGTTGAGGGATTGGGGTAGAGAGTTTACTAAGTGGGTTTAAGGGTTGGGGGATTAGGGTTGAGGGTAGACGGTAGAGGGTTTATGGATTAGGGTTTAAGGGTTTAGGGTTTACTGATGAGGGATTAATAGGTTATAGGGTAGAGGTTATAGGAGTTGAGGGATTAGGGTTTAAGGGTTGAGGGTTGAGGGATTGAGAGGGTATAGGGGTTGAGGGATTAAAGTTTAAGGGTTGAGGGATTAAGAGGGTATAGGGGTTGAGGGATTAGGGTGTAAGGGTTGAGGGTTGAGGGAGGGGAGGGTTAGAGGGATTAGGGTGTAAGGGTTGAGGGTTGAGGGATTAAGAGGGTATAGGGATTGAGGGATTAGGGTTTAAGGGTTGAGGGTTGAGGGTTGAGGGAGGATTAAGAGGGTATAGGGGTTGAGGGATTAGGGTTTAAGGGTTGAGGATTAAGAGGTATAGGGATTGAGGGATTAGGGTTTAAGGGTTGAGGGTTGAGGGATTAGAGGGTATAGGGGTTGAGGGATTAGGGTTTAAGGGTTGAGGGTTGAGGATTGAGGGCTGAGGGATGAGAGGTATAGGGATTGAGGGATTGGGGTTTAGGGGTTGAGGGTTGAGGGATTAAGGTTTGAGGGTTGAGGGATTAAGAGGGTATAGGGATTGAGGGATTAGGGTTTAAGGGTTGACGGTTGACGGATTAAGAGGGTATAGGGGTTGAGGGATTAGGATTTAAGGGTTGAGGGTTGAGGGATTAAGAGGGTATAGGTTTTGAGGGATTAGGGTTTAAGGGTTGAGGGTTGAAAGATTAAGAGGGTATAGGAGTTGAGGGATTACGGTTAAGAGCTGAGGGTTGAGGGATTAAGAGGGTATAGGGATTGAGGGATTAGGTTTAAGGGTTGATGGTTGAGGGATTAAGAGGGTATAGGGATTGAGGGTTGAGGGATTAAGGGTTGAGGGTTGAGGGTTGAGGGTTGAGGGTTGAGGGATTAAGAGGTTATAGGGGTTGAGGGATTAGGGTTTAAGGGTTGAGGGTTGAGGGATTAGGGTTTAAGGGTTGAGGGTTGAAAGATTAAGAGGGTATAGGGGTTGAGGGATTAGAGTTTAAGGGTTGAGGGTTGAGGGATTAAGAGGTTATAGGGATTGAGGGATTAGGGTTTAAGGGTTAAGGGTTGAGGGATTAAGAGGGTATAAGGGTTGAGGGTTGAGGGATTAGAATTTGAGGGTTGAGGGATTAAGAGGGTATAGGGGTTGAGGGATTAGGGTTTAAGGGTTGAGGGTTGAGGGATTAGGGTTTGAGGGTTGAGGGATTAAGAGGGTATAGGGATTGAGGGATTAGGGTTTAAGGGTGGAGGGTTAAGGGATTAGGGTTTGAGGGTTGAGGGATTAAGAGGGTATAGGGATTGAAAGATTAGGGTTTAAGGGTTGAGGGTTGACCCACTCTCCCCTTCTCCCACTCTCTCCCACTCTCTCTTTCTCCCACTCTCCCCTTCTCCCACTCTCCCACTCTCCCACTATCTCCAACTCTCTCTTTCTCCCACTCTGCCTCCCTCTCTCCCTCTTTCTCTCCCACTCTCTCTTTCCCCCCTCCCCCTCTCTCCCTCTCTATCTCTCACTATCCCCCTCTCTCCCTCCCACTCTCTCTTTCTCCCCCTCTCCCCCTCTCCCTCTTTCTCTCCCACTCTCTCTTTCTCCCTCTCCCCCTCTCCCTCCCTCTCTTCATCTTTCTCTACCACTCCTTCTCCCTGCCTCTCTCCCTTTTTCTCTCCCACTCTCACCCTCTCTCCCTCCCTATCTATCTCCATGTCTCCCACTTTCTATTTCTAACCCTCTGCCTCTCCCTCCTTCTCTCCCTCTCCCTCTCCCTCCCTCTCTCTCTCCCACTCTCCCTCTACCTCTCTCTCTCTCACACACACACACTCACCTTTGATTCCTCTACTATAAGGGTGCAGGGGACATATATAGAATTACGATAGAGGGTAAAGACAAAGAGGGAGAAAAGAGAAAACCATATTTCACATAATGCGCTCGCGTTATTATGCGAGCACATTGTTTACTCCACTAAAATGGTAAGAAACTCTATATACCCGTGATTTCAAGGCCCACAGTCTGCATATTCCCCTGGTTCTGTGCGTGCTTTGACAAAAAGTATCTTTTTGATGATGTTGTGAAGTGTGCAAGCATGTTTTTCACATTCCATCACCTTTTCCATGGTCTTTCTATCACCTTTGCATGAAATAGCAAAGTTTCCACATTGAAAGACATATATTATCAATTGGAGTTTGAATTCCATTGAAAACTGATATACAATTGAAGTTTTGAGGGGAACAAGCTTTTGAACAAGTCAAATTGTTGTGGAATTTTTAAGAAAGAAGAAGCTAAGGCTACATAATTGGGTTGAACTCTTCCATTTGAAAGTCTAGTTTTTTAGGTATGTGAAGTCTTTACACATTTTATTTCATTCTATTATGGCTTGCTTTCATTTTTGTTTGTCATTATAACCTTAGGTTGTTAATGCACATTTTAAATTACCATTATGTACACAATTATATACACTTTCCAATTACCATTTTAAACTTGATGCAGAGCATCTACCAGGATAAAGTTGATTGTAACATAGCATAAAGTTGATTAGAAACTCTTTGTTAGACTCAAAAAAATAGATTAACCTTCAAAACACCTTGAAAATAACTGATTACAATCAACTAGGTTTTAGAAGGCACAACCAAACCAAACCAAACCATTATTTTCTTAATAAATCTTTGTTTGAGTTAGTACAACAAAAATGAAACCTTTCAGAAGTCTGCCCTTACACACAAACTTAGTTCCTTTGGGACAACTTTAAGAAAACTGACCTTTTCACTATTTTAGGCCTCCAAGCAGGCCAATTTTACAAAGGAACTACCCTTAGATCCTCACACCAGACTTCCAAACCCAAAAACATTCTTTAATTAGGTCTCAAAACAAGATATTTTGTAGGTCTTAGGACCTTACCCGCTCAACTAGGCTTCCAATACAAAAACCCCCATTTTTTAATGCAAAGAGGGAGGGTTTATAGAAAATCCTATACCCGGGCCTTCCCAGACCATTCCAAAGCATCAAAAATCTTCAAAATACCCTGCAAAAGGTCAAAATTTCATTACATAGACCACTCCTTCAACACTTTTTCAAAATCACTCCTTGGTTCCTCAAATTCTCATGGAAAAGTGCTTGTTTCAGCCTAAGAACCCCATCCTATTGTCATGAGATTCATTCCAAGGAATGTTCAACAAAAAAAGACCCTACTATAACAATGTACATGCCATCCCACTAACAAACAAGTCATAATGGTAAAAAAGATGGTCATTTCATAATTAAATCCTACTCAAACCCTTGACTGGCTTGAAATGAGCAGTTTCAGAAAATTGTCAATTCCTCCCTTCAAACATACTGTTAAGCCCTCAGAACTGATGCATTAGAGAGTTAAGACATGTGCCTACAATATTAGATTAGTTTTCTATGAACGGCAGGCTGTATAGATTCGTACAAGTGTAGGAAAGTGCAAAAAATCGGTGAATTTCTAGAAAACAACATTTTTTTTATCAAAAAAATGGATTTAAAAAAGAACAAAAATCCTCCCTTCAAGTCAATGGAGTTTGTTTAATCCTTTTGCAATGACAATCAACTCCCCCCAATTCCTATAACTAACAAAAAACCACCTTTGAAAGCTCATATAACCAGTACATGGAAAATGTCTTTAATGACCCTCTTACAACATGAAGATACCCAAGATACAACAAAAACTTATCAAACACTCACAATTCCATTAAACTCATTAGTTTCATAAGCACCATCATGGTTATTCACTTTTAGTTAGAAATGTGCTCTGGCTAGCCTAGTGCTTCCATAGTTTGTAAACATTTGTCTACATGCTAGGTTAACTTTTGTACACGATGATTGTAAGTATTATTTAAATGAAGCCTTCAATGACATATATTTTTCAATTAACTTGAATGGATATATTTTTTAGGAACTAATATTCATCTCATTACCATGGTACAGATAAAATTACCTACCATGCCGAAGAAAAAGACAAAGAGGAAACTAATAGACGAAGAGAAGGAAACCTTGAAATAAAAGGAGAGAGTTTGGGTGGCGGCATATCGTGAAAAAAAGAAATTGGAAACGATTTATGAAAACAACCCGATTGTAGAGGAACCTCAACCATCAAAAAGAGAACGAGAATTGGCAGCACAACAGGCATGAATGTGAAAGCATCGTCATAAGACAGATTCAGATACTATAGTTGGAGACACACCCTCTACGATAAGTGAATATGAAGCGACACCATTAAGCACAAGCGAATATGGAGGGACACCATCTAGCACAAGTGAATATGGATGAACACCATCTACTACAAGTGAATATGGAGGGACACCATGTATCGCAAGTGAATATTGTTGGACACCATCCAACACATCTCAAGTTGAGAGTACATCATCACTCAGAATTGATGAAGAAGGTATGCCATCATCCCCATGTGAACCTCAAGGTATGTCTTCTTCTCCACCCTCGATCGAAGGTATGCAATCTAGCCCACCTCAATTAAATATTGATGAAATTTGTAATGTTGAGATGTATGTACCTAGGAGAACACCACCTAGAATTTTGCGTAGAAAGCCAAAGTATTTGATTAATATTGATGATGAGATTTTGCAGCACATGGAAGGTAAGATTTCAACACGCACTTGTAGAAGATATGCTGATAAGATTTGGGAAAGATTCTTTGAAAGGCTAAATGAGACTGTAAGATGTCAACTATTTGTTGAAATGATGCGGGGTGTGAAGTATAGGAACATCATGAAGACTCTTGGGTTGAGAGCATCAAATGCATCGAGTGAAGACACTATTGTGAAGAATCTAATGGATGCTTATGAGAGTGTGGGTAAGACCTCACGCTCAAAGGATAGTAATGTCACCCGATGTGTCATTACATCGACTTTGGTAAGCTGTCAAACAAAGAGAGCTCATCTAATTAAAAATACTAGTGAACAAATGGGAATTAGTAGAAAAACTTTATCAAGAGCCATTCAAAGGTGACAAAGAATTGAGGGCAATGATACAAATGAATTATGGGCATTCTCGGGGAGACTATCACAGAAAGATAAAGAATTTGTCAAAGCCTTGAGAACACTAATTAAAGAGTATTGGAAGAATAACACAAGTCCATCTCCGAATCAAAGGGATGTGGTAAGAAGGAGAATTGGTAGTCAGAATCGTGAGCCACATCCAAAGCATTTTTTGGAAATGACTCAAACCCAATTTTTTCGGAAATTTGAAAATGATTATCCTCAAATTAGTATTTCTCAAAGATTTTTTGAATTTCTTAAACCTTTTTATGTCAAGATAAATCACACATGCACTACTTTTTGTTGTATACTACATATTGAATTTTCTAACCATTATGATGTTTATCATTCTATATGTTTAGATTTGCATACTAACGATGTTTTGCAGGATTGTGGCATAGAAGCCCCACCAAAATCTTCCAGAGAGTTCTTATCAAAAAATTTATGTGAAATAGAGGATGGCATGATATTCTATAGGACAACATGCTTGGATGGTTCATGTGAGCATTGCGGTGGCTTCCAGTGTATGCCAGTATGTCAACATATGGAAAGCACAGATGAGGTGGGATAAAACTAGTAGAGTTTGGGAAATATAAAACAGTGGCATATGCTACAAAAGATGGGTCTCAAGCAAAAAGGTGTGATTTGGCTATTGAGAAGATTTCAGTGTACCAATTTATGACCATATTTCGTGACAATATACTATCTGAGTATGCAATTCATACCCATAGAGCCCGATGGTTGGACACACAATTCAAGCTATGCAAGGACACCTTTCCAATTGGAAGCATAGTATCCGTGGTTGACTTTGTAGAGAACTACACTCTATAGCCACAACATGAGGTGTAGTCATAGTATTACAACTCCACACAAGTTTCAATATTTGTGCACATAACATTCATTCATGCATCTAATAGTATAGATGAGCAAAGGAAGGTATTGAGGGAGTACCACTTTTACATTAGTGATGATCGCACACATTCTCCAGAGTTCATGCAAGGTTGCTTCTAGATTTTCTACAGTGGTTTGGCTCAGAGGGGCATAGAATATGATCAACATATAATATGGTTTGATAATTGTGCAACACAATTCAAGAACTCGCACATGTTCTACTGGTTGTGCAGGATGCATGTCATTATAGGTGTTCAACATATGTGGAACTTTTGTGAGGCCAGACATGGAAAGGGGGAGCATGATGGTGCAGGAGCATGCGTGAAAAGAGCATTAGCACGAGAAGAGTTAAAGTATGAAGATAGTGCAAAGTTGACAGATGCAAAATCAATTGTCGAGTGGTGTAATGCTTTGATGGGTCTAGGTAATGAAGGTACGTCTTCAATTCATAGATTTTTTTGGTTGATGGATGATACTAACATTGCACCATATGAAGACTGTTGTACACTAATAGGATCGAGTGAGGTACACTCTTCCCTTAGCTCAAATGCAGGTTCATGGAGTATCGATACACGAAAGATGGCATGCTTTTGTTCTTCATGTACAATGCAAGACTGGAATGATTGTGAGTCAGGGGAGTGGGTTGACAAATGGTTCACAAGTTATCTTAGCCCACTTCACACATATCGCCCTCCGATGACATTGGAACTGACACAAATATAATCATCAGTCGACTTTGACCACATATCAGATCTAGTTCAACCAGGTGATATATATCTACTTGCTTAGTTGTTTAAATTCCATATCATTATCTTACTTTGCAGTGTATTCGTAATGTTGACTAATTTGAAGAGATTCTTTGCGCATATCAATGCAGGGCATGTTTATGCAGTTATTGCAGATGAAGACAATGAAGAGGGAACAAACTATTACTTGTGTCATTGTGTTGAGACCAAAAAGAAATTGGAGGCCCCAGTTATAGATGGAGAAAACATCGAATACCCTATAGGCTCAGTTGTGGTTACTGGAACATGGCTTAGAAGGTACCCACATTCAAGTGTTAAACATTGGCTATTTCAGGACTTTAACATGCATCGTAAGATTCTTCATTACTCGAACCTTGTCATGGCATCCAATGTTCATTTGACCAAATATGGGGGTGGACCTTTGAACAGGACGTTATGGAAGGTCCGTGAGTTTGACCATGAGGCAATACTTGACACAATAAAGAGTAGACCAGACCCGAATGGTTCGTTGGATTAATTTGTAAGTATATGCACATTAGTTCTTATTAATTTATACTTGTATGCACATTAATTTGTTTGATGCCAATGCTATCATCTTCTTTTACAGTGATTGGTGTCCCTTGCAAAAAATGCAGATATATGAGTCATCTAAGAGAATGTCAACCATAAAAGCAATGCAACATCCTTATTTTGATGCCTACATGCAACATCTGTAAGTGGCTTCCATCTATTTTTATTTCATTTCCATTTTCGATGCTCTTTCTTTTTCTCTTTTACTTTGCGTATTTGTAAGTAAACTACTAAAAATTGATTGATCTTTCGTTGCAGAAAATGTTGATTTAAGAGCCATCAAAGAGAATCTCAACCAAAAAAGCAATGCAACATCCTTATTTTGATGATCTTGACAAATCTCAATTTTGATTTCAAGCGATTATAAAAGAGCATGTGAAGCTTAGCGAGGGAATGTCAAGTTACTCATTTGAAGTTAACCTCATAATGAGCACCTATGATCTAGACATTTAAAGAGAATCTTGAATGTATGAGTGACATAGTAAAAGATCCATGAGAACGAAGTTCCTAAGGCATTGTAATAAGATTTAATTACATAATGAGATATACTCAAATATTGTAAGGTTTGAGTTCATGTTTGGTGTAGTAGCACCTTGTTCTATAAATGCACTGAATAGGAAAATTTGCAAACTTTGAATTTTGAAATGTAAACAATCTAAAAAAGGTCATATAAAGGTCATGTAAACAATTTAATACTTTTTTTCTGCAACTCGTGTGATGAAGCGGACTGTTCCAACATGTCTGAATAGGTATTTTTATGTTAGGCATGGTCCTCTTTTGCACCGAAACACGTGGAATCACTCTGAGCTATGTTCCACCCGATTGATCCCTAAAGGGTCCAAAGTGCAAAATGGCTGCAAACTTCAGCATGCTATTACTCGTATATCGTGATGCATAGAAACTTTTCATCTGATTTTATAGGATGGAATTGAGCCCCTCTACAAAAACCTCTCTCGGTTTTGGCTATCTCAGAGTGGTTTTCCCATGGTGGCGGATTTTCACTTGATGGAAAAAACATCAAATGCAAGCAATGCAAAGTTGCAAAGTGGTGAAACTTTCGTTCTGCAACTCGTGTGACCAAACTAACTACTCCAACGCGTCTGAAAATATATTTTTATGCTATCCATGGTTCTCTTTCGCGCCGAAACACGTGGAATCACTCTGAGCTATGTTCCACCGGATCGATCCCTAAAGGGTCCAAAGTGCAAAATGGCTGCAAACTTCAGCATGCTATTACTTGGATACTGTTACACTTAGAAACTTGTCATATAATCCTATAGGAAGGCATTGGGCCCCTCTAGAAAAACCTCTCTTAGTTTTGGCTGTCTTTGAGTGGTTTTCCCATGGCGGCAGATTTTCACTTGATGGAAAAAGTGTCAAATTCAAGTTGTGCAAAGTTGCAAAGTGGTGCAACTTTCGCTCTGCAACTCGTATGACCAAACTAATTATTCCAACGCATTCGAATAGGTGTGTCTATGCTAGGCATGGTATTGTTTCACACCAAAACACGTGGAATCGCTCCGAGCTACGTTCCACCGGATCGATCCCTTAAGGGTCCAGAGTGCAAAATGGCTACAAACTTCAACATGCTATTACTTGGATATTGTGACACTTAGAACTTCTCATCTGATCTTATAGGATTGCGTTGAGCCCCTCTATAAAAACCTCTCTCGGTTTTGGCTATCTCATAGTGGTTTCCCATGGTGGCGGATTTTCACTTGATGGAAAAAGCATCAAATGCAAACAGTGCAAAGTTTTAAAGTGGTGCAACTTTCGTTCTGCAACTTGTGTGACCAAGCGGACTGTTCCAACACATCCAAATAGGTATGTTTACGCTAGGCATGGTCCTCTTTCACACTGAAACACATGGAATCGCTCTGAGCTATGTTCCACCGGATCGATCCCTTAGGTTGGAGGAGTCTAAAGTTGCAAATTTGTAAGTTGCTTAAAGCAACAAATTTGAAATGCAACAGTTACTTGTTTTGAAAGTTGGTTTTTAGTTAGTTGAGGGCATGGATCAGTTAGACAAGGGTGTAAAACACTATGTAAAGCCTTGGGAGGCTCGAATGGAGGTTGTTGATGAACTTTTGGAGAAGATAAGATAAGAATTATTCACACTGTTCTTTGTTTTTTAGATTTCTTATACAAACTTGTTGATATCGTACTTTGTACGACCTCCAGCTTCCTATATGGTCCCAAGGCTGACATGGATTGAAAGAGGGCTGAGCTCACAAGAACCCATCTCTCATGATAATGAATGGCCCACTTAGCACTCATTGCATGTAGGTGATGCTCACAGAGGTGAGGCACTACGCCTTCCCAGGAGGTCACCCATCCTAGTACTACTCCACCTCAAGCGCTTAACCACGAGCTCGAGTCATTATAGTGGTATTAGAGTGAATGAACCTGCTAGCCTTTGGGTATTGCAACAAATTGACTTTCCATTAGAAGCATGGAAACCGATGATAGTGGTTGGCATTACTCAAGAAGGATGAACATCTTAAAGACGTTTGCGGAAATCGGGACAAGTAACCTTCTTGTGGACTTAGGGTTGCAATATTTGATCTACAACATGTTCCACCATTTCTTTAGTAGGATCAAGAACACACATAATGAAGGTGTGTTTACAACCATGAAAGATTATGGTTCGAACTATCGAGAAGAGTGATGTTTTATCTTGACCACCCATATCTATACCATGGTTTGTTTGGAAACAAGGATGGCTTCTCTCTTCATCGGCATATACATTATTCCTCGATGTGTTCACACTAGTGTTACAAGACTTGGACTCGCCTCAGACTTGACAAGCCAATTTTTGACTTGGACTCGGGCTCGGAGCCCAAACTCAACAAATAGAAAAACCTAAGAAATTCAAAGATTTGTAAGGATTTAAAACTTGTTTCATGCACCCTTTAATAAATAAACCTTAAAGAAACAATAGCATCATCAAAAAGAAATTACTATGATCCCATACACAAACATACATCAATCACATAAGTATAAGCATCGATAAAAGATATTTGTATTAACATAGAAATTACCTTGAATACATGTAACTCATAACTATTGAACCATCAATTTAGAATGCAAATATCGATAGGCATCGATAAAAGATATTTGTATTAACCAAATAGCCATTTAGGCATACATCAATATATGTCGATATAAGTATGAAATATATGTACAAAATAGCCATATAGGCTTACGAGAATGCCATATAGGCATACAATGTCAAATATGTCCAATAAAAAATATGTACAAAATTGCCATGTAGGTATACAACAAAGGACTCTGGAATCGAAAGTCATTGCTCTCCATGCCCTGGAAATAAAATCTTTCCCTTTCCTTTTCGCTCGGATGACGATAGGTCTATCACTCATTTTTTTTGTGCTTGTGGAGTGCTCCTGCTACTCCTCCTAGGGTTCAGTTCATGGTGAAGTTTTAACTGTTACAATAAGAAGTAAAGACATGAATATATAGAAATTACATTATAAAAAATGATATATTTGACAAAATAATCACTTACACCCATCTCACGATCTCTCTCCACGAGGGAAATATCCTCACGCCCATGCTCAGGCGTGCTCAAGCCCTGTATAAACCATACAAATAGAAATTAAACTACGTGAATCAATAATGGTTTGATTTTTCACTAACTAACATCTATAACAACAAATGTAAATTGAAATTTACTAATTTGCCTCATACCTCTTCTGTCAGAGCCATCGAGGATTGTATAGCAGATGTCACACCAATATCCATTTCCCTCATCACATTCGGAGGTGTATCGTCTCACAACAACTGAAAAAAAAAAAACAAAATATTCAACGTAATCAACGATGTGCATATAAACTACACAAATCTATTAAGTACTTGATTCATTAGTAAGCTCTTTATTCTATTACCTGCGTGAAGGTTTGAGTAAATCCACCGCTACTGGGAAGTGTTCCATCAAAACCTCCAATATTAGTCTGTTCAATATCCAAAATCGCATATTAAATTACCATTCATAAAACAATGATACTAACATGCAATAAATTCATAATTGTTTACTAGTTACATACCCTAGCAATAGGTGTACTATAGAAATAGGTTGGTGGGGGGCCGATGTACCCAGTGTCAACACTATGAGCCTGCAATTTTATTAAAATCATAAAACATTTTTAGTTAATCTTGCATTCCAAAATCGAATTCAATAATTTAAATTCAATGAACACACGAACTAACTTTTACTTGAGTGTCAATGCAATATGCCTCATGCAAAATGTCAGTTGTCGTCTCCATCTCCATAGTTGCAGACGGATCCTGCGGACCAGTCTCCTGAGTGTTGGTGGGGTCATATGAACAAGTAGCCCCGCAAGATTGACACACATGTGTTCGAAGGCCACCACTCGAAGACTTCCCTGGATGGCGCTACAAAATTGGGCTAGTATGATGGATGACACTCTGGGTCAAAGTGTTGATTGCCTGCAATGTCTCTACGTCAGCACTTTCCTTCGCGACAGAAGGCATAACAATGTGCTCATGAGGTGGCCTAGAGAGAGCTTGTCTACCTTGCCATGTAGGATCCGACTGTGCACCAGGTCTATCATGAGCTAACCCCCCACCTCTCCCCTATAAATCCCTCATATCAAAATAATTTGGAATTTTGTTCAATATGAACTCACTGTATAGTTTCCTAAGGAAATATTGTGGGACCTCGCAATTGTTGCACAATGGGTAATCGAAGACCATTACCACCTATCATAAAGTTGGTCCTTCATCTGTTGGTGGTGGCACCAATGGATACGAAACCTCTTCGCATTGAGGGTAAGATTTTTATTTGTGCATTGGTCAATGAATAATGAGCACAAATCACTTTTTGTAATTTTTAATCTTTCACATCCTTGTATGATAGTTTATTTGCATAATAGTCCCTAGCCGCATGTCTCCTATCTCCCCATCCAGTTATCTATTTGCTAATTAAATCTATGTTTGTTAACATATTTTTCAATGAATTTGCTAGGGTGATCCTTTCTGTGGTTGAACCTTTTGGATCACTCAACCTATTGATCAAATCCTCAATTTGTTTTTTGTTGTTCACAATTTCACTCATTAAATTTTGTTGAGTGCCAGGAGGGGGTTGAGAGATTGGTGGAGGAGGTTGATGTTGTGGTTGATTTTGATCTTGAGGATTTGGTTGGTCTTCCTGTTGAGGATTTTGAGGGTTTGTAGGTTGATTTGCATCTCCTAAAAATTCAAACAAATAGATATCAAATTCAACCTAAAACTAACAAATTCAAAACAAAAACCATAGAATCCTTACTTCTCACACCTCCTCCTTGTCGTGGCACCATCGTTGTGAAGAAATATGGATTGTTGGTGAAGAAATCCTCCTCCTACAACGCGAACGCAATACTGTGGGTCTTTGGCCGCAGGTGCAACAAAAAAACCAGTCGAAATGCAAATGAGAGATTTGCATTTGTTTTTTTTCTTTTAACAATCAATAACGCGAGCGCATTATAACGCGCTCGTGTTATTATTTTTTATAGTTGTGGTCGTTGAGACCTTGCCTAGGTTTAACGGAAACCATAACGCGAGTGCATTATAACACGCTCGTGTTATGGTCTACAACTTTTTTTTCTTAGGGTGTCCACGGAATTGCTACCCATTTCCATGCACCCGCCCAGATGTCTAATAAATTTACTAAATATTTTTGAATCTTCAACAATATTATGTATTTTCATGATAATAGTACATACCAACACTTTTGATATAATGTATTGTAGAACCATCCATCCCTAAATCTTTATTTGGGGGAATTTAGAAAGTTACACATCTGACTTCTTCCAACATTATTGGCGCAGTGAGAAAGGAATTATTGTATGTTGAAACCACACAAGGAATATTTTTAATAGTTGACATAATTTCAAATACATATGTACCATCCTCAAACATCAATATATTTTTTGATGAATAAATTTTATTTGGATATCCACGAGGTTATTTAAAATGCCACCATCTTATACAATTACTGATTCAATTCTATTTTGTTCTCATGTAAATTTTAAAGCATTATGAATAAATTTTATATTTTAATTTTCTTCTTCAAGCCATGTTTCCCTAGAATTTCATTTCTATAAGATCTTCTCCCTAACGAAAAACCTCAATGTTCTATGAATAAATATTTTTGTTTCAATAAATCTTATTAAAACATTCCCTTATGTATAATTTTTTGATTAAGAAGATCTTCTAGGTCTAAGTCAATTCATTAATTGTCATGAAAAGCATTTTTGAAAGCATGGTCGTATTCTAATCCCTCAATTATTTCTTTAGAAATTTCAATTTTTTGAAAAGAAAAATATTTTAGAACCCTTTTGTGTAACAATTGTTGTCAACAAATCCTTGATTAAATCCAAATCATTACTATTTCTAAACCACATCAATTCAAACTTGAAAGGGAAAATCTATGAGGTATGACCTCCACTAATGAAATTCATGCTCAAGATGTGGTTCAACCCAGAGATGGGACAATAAATGAAGTCAAAAAATTGTGTATGTGCAAGACAACATTTATTATGCAATAATCTATCCAATCTTTCAATGATATTATAAAAATGAACTCGTGATTGGTCCATGTATATAACTTATTTTTGGTTACTATGTCCATTAGATGTCTATTACTAATAAAATTTAAAAAATCCCTTATATGATTGGGATATGTGAGAAATACCACTACTCTTTTCACAACATGATAATAGTACATTGAAATCCCACCAAGAATGCACTTTTGATTTGCTACTAGATGCAAAAATTCTAGAATTTGAGCCCAAACTAGAGATTTATCAACTATCTTAACCATTCCATATGCATTAATCATCTTGAAATAAATATCCAATACCATAATCTAAATAGATACCAAAAAAAATTTAGAAGAGGTAACCATATTAGGCTAAATAAACACCTTGGTTTCCAAAAAGTCCCAATTCCTCCAAAAGTACCAAATGATTCCATAAAGATGCCATCCTGCCCTTGATACTGGTTGAAAAACTTATGTACATCTACCTTGCATAGCTTAATTTCATAAAACTTGAAGACATTGACCAACATTATTTCTATATGTTTCTAGGTCATGCAACTCTTGTTAAGGGAAGAATCCCCTAACATTTTAGCATGAAATATTTATTTCCCTGTAAGGGAGGGGCTTCCTCCCATATATCTTAATAGATAATAATTAATGCTAGGTTGTCCTCCATATAGAGTGTATTCCTCTCTTTTTTATTGGTTTTTATCCCCCTCTTCCTCCAAGAATCAATATTGGCCTTCAAAATATTAGCTGTGAATTGGCTAGTACATCTTACATTTATGATTCCTCACTCATCATCAAATTCAAAACCTAGTCCTAAACTTATCTACTCTTCTTCCTCTAGAGGATCTACACCACAAATTATCTTATTAAAAGGAACAAATGAAATACGATTTCATACCTTCCTAGTTTATAAAATGTCTAATTCAACAATAGTGGGTAATTGGACTAGGCCAAGAACCAGTTTTGTGGTCTTTTTAATGTAGATTTGTTTCTATTTTTAGGGTTGATCCTTGGGGTAATATTTTATGAAATGTGAGTGGCTACCACTTTTTAGACAAAATAATTTCTTCTCTTCAGCCTTAATTGATTGCTCCCATTCTCCATTTAGCACACATAAAGTTAAGGTCTTTGTGATTTTGAGTATTGTGGCCACACATATTCGAGCAACAATATTGAATTATTCACCAATCATTCATCATCAATTGACACAAGTTCCCCAAGTCATTTCTAATAGTGGAAGACACATCCATTAACCAAAATTCCATAGGAAAGTTATAGAAGTGAGTCCAAATTAGAGAATTTGTTGGTCCACATTTTAGAGGATTAAGATTTAGACACTATTTTTCAATAAATAAATGCACCTTACCAAGAATCCATCCATTTTTGTTTAATATATGATCTCTCATATCCTTATACTCAGAGGTTGCAATAGAAAAATTTTTGGGATGAAATGTATTATTGGCAATAGATTTCAATTATCAATTGCCCAATCTAGAATTCTTTAGCTCAATAGGTTGGTGCCAAAAAAGGAAAAAATAATATATGATCACAAAGAAAGAAATTTACATCAACAATTGAAGCATCAAGTATAATTTTTGCAAATGCAAAACTAGCATCATCAATCTTCTAAAAAACATATAGATTCCTATTTGATGTGCATGAGGGTACAAATGAAAAATATTGGAAGTGGGCTATTATAATAATATAATAATAAATACTATTTATATATTTTTTAAATACATAATTTATTATATTTATGAATTCATAAATATCATATATATATATATATATAATTTTATGATGTTGATTATAAGTGTTTGGTTTAATATTTTGGATGAAGTTCCTTAGAATGAGTTTAAGGAAGCTACTTAGAATTTATTTAAATTTATAAAGAATTATTTTATTTTATTTTATTTACATAAGACTTATTTTTTGTTAAATCTATGTTGGATATGTTTTAGTTTTATGTATACTCATGTGCTACTATAGAACGTCTTTTAGATTAATTAGATTAAAAAATCATAAATTGTTCTAAATTAGATTATAAATTATATACTCATGAATTAAATTATAAATTAAAATACACAAAAGATATTATAAATCATAAATTAAATTTAGATTAAACTGTAAATTATTATTTTTTATTATAAATTGAACAAATTAAATTATCAAATAAAAAAATTAAACTAAGTAATTTATCAAAATTAGAAAAGTAAAATGAATATATGACAAACATGTAAACACATGAAAAATCATATTTGCAAACATTTACCTAACTCTTCCCTATGCATCTCACTTGTTGCACATCCTCCCCAAAAAATAAATTGCAATTAAAGCTTCACAACCATCTATTTATTTATGAGACTCCTCATAAGTACACTAAGAGTAACACTCTAAGAGACTTAGAAAATAGTGAAGCACGTTTAGCCTCGTTGGTCGTTGGAACCCATTTCATTAAATGAGTTCTAGGAATTCTATCATGAGCAAAAAATTGTATGAGAGTCAATTTTTTAGCCTCAAAGTCCTCCGAACTCAAAACAATAATTAATGAAGAAGCTTCATTTTGACAAATATGCATGAGAGTCAAATTTATAATATCAAGTGCCTAGTGAAGTGTTCAATTAGGTTTAGTTCATTCAAAACACAAATAAATGAAGAAGCCAAGTTTTAACAAATATGCATGAGAGTCGAATTTCTAGTCTCAAATGTCTAGTGAAGTGTTCAAATAGAGTTAGTTCACTCAAAACAGAAATGAATGAAGAAGCCAAGTTTTAACAAACATGCATGAGAGTCAAATTCCCAACCTCAAGTGCCTAGAGAAATGTTCAATTAGACTTAGTTCACTCAAAAAACAATATTTTTAAAAAAATATAATGAAAATCAATCTACGCTTGCTCAAAATCCCTAACACCAAGAACTAACCAAAGGACAAATGAGTTGGAGAAATGAGTGAGTACAACAGTGACTAAGTGGTAGGAAGCAAATCACAAGTCCAAAATCCAATCCTATGCAATATATTCTATGCCATTTTAATATTTGAAACAATTACTTTTGTGTAAAAAATAGTTGACGATTTTCACAAAGTTTGCAAAATAAAACTTAATTAAATCTAGTGAAAAAATACATTAATTTTTTTACAATTACCGTAACCAAAGACAAAATCATTATTCTTTTATCCATAATAACACAAACTTAGGGTATGCATCGTAAGTATGAGAAGATAAAACTGTTAAAAGACTCCTCGTAAGTTAAGTTAATGTGGAGCTTTGGCTTTGGCTCTATGAAATTTAAAAAAACAAAGTACGAAAAAACAACGGGCATTAATTTATATTTAGAAATCATAACCGTTCCCTCCAGAAACAAATCATCCCTCGACAGAAAGATCGTACAAGCATTCTGATGAACTTTGGCTTGGCTCTTTGAATTTTAAGAGAGCTGAGAACTTATTCTTCTGAGAATCACGATTTTAGCTTTTAAGAGAGTTAAGATCTTAGCGTAAGAAATTGCAGGGGCCGACTGTGTTCTGCTCCCATTGCACCGCCACCATGGCTCCTATTCACTGGCCTCCCGCACCCATAATCCTTCTCACGATTACGTGCACACTACACCTCTCTCTCTTTGAATCCTTCTCACGATTCTTGTTTTGCTAATTAGATTCCTCCCATCTGCTTCTTTTAAGACTGCATGCGAAGCTGTTTGACTCAACAGTTCTCTAGCGGTTGCATTGGCAAATGTGATTTGTACGCAGTTTCATGACTGCTTCTTTTAAGACAAGGGAGGACTTACTCGATTTCTACTGTCTACTAGCAGAAGCATGTGGACAGGCTCTTCATCTGGGATCTGTCGAGCTGCAACTCAGGTTTCCATAGAGGTAAAAAGGCTAGTTCACTCCGTGGCAGAACATTGAAAAACATAGAGGTACACTCAGTATAGTGATTTTTTCATTTTTTACAATTGATTGGGAATGTCAGAGATAAGATTTTCAAATTGAAATTTACCCTGTTCTGAAGATGCTTTTCATTTATAGGGATTTATCAGGTACTTGTTGATACTCTCTGAATCTCTACTACTGAATTATGTATTGGAAAACTGTAATCCAGAGTATTCACTATGTATATACAGATCCTTTTGTATAATTACTTTCATTTTATGGATCAGTGAACTCTAACTTCTGATTATTTTCATTACTTTTTCAGTCACTTATAGCAACTCCATTAAGCTCATAATATTGGTCCAATTGAAAAACTGGTTCAAAGCCATATTGGACAGTTCTATTTAACATCCATTTGTAAAAATATGATAAAATTCATCAAAAAGATGTTTAAGGAGATCTGGTGTAATCATAGTCTTGTGAGCATAGGTTTGTTGCCTTGAAGTTTTACAGACTAGGATTCTTTGTTGTTCCACTAATAGACAAAATATTTTTGTTAACATTAGAAACACACATCAAAATTTTCTTGAGAGTGTAACTTATAGTATTGTTCATTGCGACACAAGCATCTCCACATCCTTTAACATAACGAGTCCAACCATTGCCTAATGGAACAGATTCACTTCTACTCTTATCCTTAGAAAAAGTTACAGACCTGTTTCAATGGTATGAACGGAGTCTAGATGCACTTGAATCCAAATATTAGGTTGTGGGATGCAATCGATTGATCATGTTATGCAACAAACACAAATACTTCTGTCATTTCTTACTTCTCAAACTTTGAGTAACATTAGCTTTCTTGGATTTGCACCAGCAAGCCATGTTACTCTTTCTTTTCTGATAATTTCTCTTGAAATGTTCCAAATTCTTTACAATAAAAACATTTCCATTTTGATCTCTTGGATATATTACTGCCTTTGAAGGAGTTATTTGACGAATCGATATTGTTGTGGCTTCCGTTGCCCTTGATTCATGCTCTGAGTGTGCTCTCTACAATGTCTGAAGTTGATTTCTGCATCTGTTCTCACCTCTGCTTTTTCTTTTTGCAAAAGAGGTGTGGATAAGATCTCTGCAATTAGACATAAGGGATTCAGCAAATGAATTTGGGATGATGGCAAGCTTTGTAAGACCAAAGCAATCATGGCTTCATGAACCACTAGTTTTTGAATATCTGATATTTGATCACTAAGATCCTTCATTCACACAAGTATTTGGATGTTAATCCTCCTTCCTGCATTGTCGATGGAAACAAGAGATTCTTTAAATATAAGGCCCGTCTAGCTTTTGATGTCAGGTATTTGTCCTTAATTTTCTCACAGAGTTAGTGTTCATGTAGTATTTCGGACCTCTGGTATTAATCCATCTGCAACTGACATCTTTAGAAGTGTTAAAGCTTCTATAAATCTGCAGTGAAAATCCTCGGCGTCAGCAACTATTCTTATTCTTTGTTCAATATTATTTGGTCAAGATTTCTATACTTCCAAGTTGTGTGTATTTTATTCCTCCATAGATGGTAGTATTTTGTGATCCCTTTTTGAGGCTTGGGCAAAGAGCAAGGCTCAAAAATTGGCCATTATAAACCATCAAAGATGGACTTTTTAACAAAAGCGACACCTTAAAACAAAGATCACAAATAATTTTAAAGGAATGTTGAAAAATTTTATAGCTTCGTGTCTTGTGGCAGCTGGTTCTTGAATTCTTATACCATCTAATTAGAGCAAATCTTTAAATCTGCACACTTCTTCTAATTTTAGCTGTTGTGAAAATTTTGGTGCTGCTGTTTCCCTTATTTAATCAAATATGCCTGAATCTTTACCTCCAATAGATCTGTTCACCAAGGAGTATGTCATTTAGATTCTCTTGTAGAATTTCTTTAATGCGTTTTTAGTTTTGAATAGTTGATTGAAAACTGTCCTAGGTCCGCATTGCTTTCTTCCATCAAAAGATATTTCTGTAGACATCTTCATCCCACTTGTTCAAAGCAGAATTTATATGTTTAGTCTTTGGACAAGGTGACTATTCTAGTGCCCTCTAGCTGTAGAAGTTGTTCCACCAATTGTCAATTTGGTTTTAGAAAACCTGAATCATCCACATATATGTGGATTTGACTGGTCAGTTTTAAAAACTTACTAGGCATAAATATTGGTGCAATCGAAAGATACACTTTCCTGAAGACTTTGAATAAATAAAGTTATCCAATTTTTCTGTTTGTTCAGAAATTGGCAACAGATTTAGACAGGTTCCATAATATTGCTATGTTCCCACAATGACTATCACAGCTGACTGCTGCACACCCTACCTCATTCCAATAGAGAGGCCAGGCTTTGGATAGCAACTTCCAGGCATTTTGTTTCATGTAGGAAGAGAATATTAAGAAACTCAATTTTTGATTTTTAAGCAATCTCCTGTTTTCCGGGGCATTTAGCTCATGAGTATTTCACAATGAGGCTATCATTGGAGACATCCTTGGCTATGCTGGAACCACTAGAGTCCCTTAACCCAAAAGTAGGGTAACTGATTTATCATTTATCTCTAGCTTCATCTATTAGAAATCACTCTCCCTCAATATACCTTTCTTATTTATTGTAATCACCTCTGTGTTGGTTTATTTTGCATGGTTTTTGTTTTGCTATATCTTCCACGTTCTTCCTAAGAGATCAGTTCTTTTTTCGAGTTAGGTCTTCTGAAGATTTATCTGATCCTGTTTCATTTGCTCGTAGTTCCCATACCTTAATCCCTTTTTTGGATTGATATCTAGAGCTGCTGCTGAGTCAGTTTATGGATTGGTTTTGGGAGCACCTTTTGGTTGTTATAACAAGATTTTGAAATTATCTGCGTTAAGACCTGAAAGTTTGTGTTTTATTTTACATTTTTGTGGGGTTTTTTTGGGTGCTTTCATCTGTTTAATTTCGTCTTTTTGAAAATCTTGAAGATTCTCTTGTTCATTTGGTCTCAACGGGCAACCCCTACTGAGATGACAATGCTCATGGGAAACCTGACATCTAAATGGAAGGTTCTCAAAATCTACTTTAGCTTCCAAAGAGGGCATACAACTTCTTCTAAGGCATAATTCATTTGGCAAGGGTTTGATCAAGTCAATTTGCCTCTCCATCTTGCAAAGCTGAGCAGATGTGCTTATCTACAGTGGCTGGATTCTCTACAGACTGGCTTTAACTTGGTTCCTAGGGGAAATCCTACTGAGTCGTAGACACATTAATGCTTTAAGTTGTCTGGAAAATCTTGTTTAAAATAGAATAGATGGAGCTATGGCTACATGAATAGCCTTATGTTTTAATAAAACCTGGATCTGCCCTTGACTACAACTGCTATCATCTCTTCCTGCACAAAATGGCTAGAAATTACTTTTTAGGGCATGCCATAATTCCAAATCCTCCTCTAACTATCTATTTCTCCTTCCAAGCTATATTTTTTTTCTCTTTTAACCATGCATCGTTTACTTACAAATTAGAGATCTACAAGGAAGGATCCAAGACTCATGGTCAATAGCTTCCTTAATCAATTCGAACATCAGCTCATTTTGTTATCCTTTCAAGAACCCAATTTCTGTAAAGATTTCTGATGGTCCGTCCACATCATAAGTTTGAAGGGCATTGGGTGTCATAATAGTCCTATTTTGTGTGTAACTTGATCTCAATGCCAAAAGCAATTGGGTTTTTCACTTTGGCCCTCTTTCCATCCTTACCTTGAGACACTGATGCACTGTGGGTAGCTAAGCTCCACGTACACTGCATGCTTAGCATTCGTTTTAGTCTCTGAAGAGCCTGTGTTGTGTGGAGTACCATTTCAAATTTCTGATATTCTCATCCTTGCAGGAAATCTCTGCAATGTTATTTAAATATTATTATGTAGCCATAAGGAACATGTGAAAAACATTTGGTCCTTAATATGGTTATGTCTACATTACTACGTAACTAAGCTCTGCATGCTCAGCCTTTGGTCTCTGAAGAGTCTGTTTTGGAAGGCCTGTGTTGTGTGGAGTACTATTCCAAATTTCTGATATTCTCATCCTAGCAGGAAATCCCTGCAATGTTATGTAAACACTACTATGTAGCCGTAAGGAACGTGGTGAAAAAGTTTGGTCCTTAATATGGTTATGCCCAATCCCTACCTTCATAGGGTGCTATGGTGAACTTAGGGTTGGGCCTAAGTCCATGCACTGCCATGAGTTTGACCCCTACCTTGAGATGTCCCTAGCTATCTCAGAAAACACAATGTGATTAAAAATGTTGAGAGTGATCATTAGCTTGTAGAGAACAGGGTTGGGCATGAGTCCTCCACATGGCTGCACTTGGCCTCCTACTCTAGGTGCAACCCCTTGGCGACGCATTGAGATGGGTCTAAGTCCATGCATTGCCATGAGTTTGACCCATATCTCTGGTTGTTCTCGCGGCTATTACAAGTTTCCAAAGAGCCCATAGGATAATAGTTACGCTATAAATAAGGAGTATAAGTCTCTTCTGAATCATCATAATTTAAAATACTGAATTCATATAATTTTTTGATAATTGGTGGTCGCTCCCTTGAAGTGGTCTTCTAATCTGCTGATTTTTACATTTATTTTCTAGAAATATCATAAGAAATGGTATTAGAGCTACGATTTGGGCCAATATTTTTGTTTCTACCATAACTGGCCCAGTTCTGTTGGTACAGTTTATTTCAACCTATGTTCCACGGAGATGCATACCAGTTTAGATCTGCACCGGTACCAGGGATGCATTGGAAATGTCCCCTGCTGTCTCCTACAAGAAAAAGCTGACCTAACATCCTGGGGCTGCTGACTGTGCAGGGGGATGCCCAGCTGTTGCCAAGACGGCCGGGGAATGCCATTGGGACAGCTGGGGACATCAATGATGTCCTCCAACTGTCCTGTGGACAGCTGGCCATCCTTGTGAAAAAAGCCACTCATTTTTTAAAATTTCAGTGTCTTTGACAACCAGAAGTATAAATTATAATGCCTTTAAGTTAATTTTCATATGCATGAAATTTTCCACCTAAGATCAAATACTTGGGATTGTAAGGTTTCATTTCCACATCGAAATACCCACTAAGTTTTAACAGAAATGATCCACCCTTAAAAAGCTTATATTAAGCAGTGACAATTCTCAGATATCTAGATTGTAATCTAATAGACTAATAGATATTCTCTTGGTTAGTTCTCTGACCGCCACCATTACATTTCCCTTGAAAGAAGACATGACTTGTTTAGGACGTATTTTCAACAGGCAATTGATATTCCTAAGTAGTTGAACAAATAGTAATTTGAATTATCTGTCATAATTCCATTCAACAAGGTTGGTTTTATATTTATTGAGAAAGTTTATGCCTTTTGACAATCCTTTTCAGCGTACCTGCTCTATTTAATATGTTTAATTTATCTTAGGCCAATCTTTTTATGGGTCTCTGTTAATCTTGATCACAAAATGGATGTCAAATCTTGTATATCTTGTATAAATCAATCTATATGTGCAGCATATTGATACAATGGTTGTACCCGTTTTAAAATTTTGGGGCTTATCTTTAAATGGTTGAGAAAATATTGATTTAATTTTTAATGCTTGTACTGCAATTGTGTCATAGAATCTGAAATTCGCCAATATACAGAAGCCTAATGGCTCTGGTTTGATCTGGATTTCTCAAAATAGAGATCTGAACTTAAAAATATAAAAAATGAATTTTGATAGTGGAAATTTGTACTGACCAAAATCCTGAAAGAACTTAAGAAATGTGATACTGAAGAGTTAGAAAATTCCAAGATATGATACATAACTAAAGTCAAATGATGAGCACACTTCTACTGAGAGGGTGGGGGGGGAGAGGGCAGTTGAATAAGTATAAGGTAATCTTTTACTTTTTCAAATTAATAATCACAAATTCACAATAATATTGATCATACAACATCAACAATTAATAACACAAGATTTACGTGGAAACCCTTTTGGGAGAAAACCACAGAGAAGAGGACTGCTTGGATCTCTTGTCCAAATTGAGCCATAAACAAGATACTTCTTACAAAATATTCATAGGTTCCAACGTATTGGAGACACCAATCGCTCTTGGAATGGTGTGATTTAGTGGCCTTTGGCCTTCATACTTTCAATTCCCATTAACAATTTTCTTGACATCAGAAAGCTGATTTCTTCTTTGACATCAATGACAACATTTTTCATCATCAAACTTTTACCAACTGAAAAGTCTGACTTTTGGAAAACTGAAATCTATGACTGTTGAAAATAAAACTGAAAACTGTTGCTGCTGAATCTTTTTGAACTGAGGTCTCATGTGAACTCTCAATTCAACTCTAATATTATGTATTAAGAATCTATAATGTATATGATGAATGCCTTATCAATGTTATTATATGAATATTTGAAATTTCTCTAAATTTTAAGAAAATCCTATATTTTCAATAGCTGTCCCCTTTGCCATCCTGTGCCATCCCTGTCCTGAAAACTTGATGGAAAATAGGTTTCAACTTTATCCTCAGACTTGAGTACCCAAAAAGTTATTTTTAAAGGCTATCCTTGATTCAAATCTAATCTACGATATGTGCATTAATTCATTCCTCTGTCTCTTGGATTTCATGTAAATCCATGTGCCAGTGGGGTCAAGTTATTTTGTTTTGAAGTGCTATACAAAGGAGTTGCTTGGTAGCTGAGAGCACCCCACTTCATTGCCCTTGGTTCTTGGTATCTTATGTGATTCTATGAATATTAACACTCTACTTACTCCATCTTCCAAAAAGAGGCTCTCTTCTGTTCTGGGTTTCATGCAAAATCATGTTATGGTGGGGTCTAGTTCCTCTTTTTTCAAGCTCTTGTCAAAGAAGTTAGGTGGTAGCACTCAACTTCATAGTCCTTATTTGTGAGGCTATATGATTTTGTGCATATGTTAACACTTTGATTATTACATCATCTTAGAAGAGACCTCCCTTCCCCCCCTTGGCCTCCCGGGCTTCATGCAAATTCATGCGAGGGTGGGGTTTATTTGCTCAATTTTTAGGCTCTATACCAAATCAGTCACGTCGTAGTCCTTGATTCTGTTATCATATACTTTGCTGCAAATATTAGCACTTTTCTTACTACATTAATTTTCAGTTTCCCATTGATATTCTATAAACAATGGTACTCTGATATTTGACTTTGTGTATTTGAGATTCCATTTGGCCACAACGAATGGCAAAGAGAATGGGTTGCTGGTTAGAGGGAAAGTTTACTGAAAGCACTTGAATAGGTTTTTGGCACCATTTTAGGCAATTGTGAATTTTTTTTTATCTAACAACATTATTTGGCCAGATAAATCACTATTATGTAGTGTTTTGCTCTTTAAGGTTTGGGATTCCATCGGAACACACATAGAAATTTGCTTTTTCGATTTCATCTGTCTCCACTATAAAAACAATTTTGATTAACTGAAGTGTGAGAAGAATGGCAATGCAATGGTGGATGGATCTATGTAATAGTTTGAGCTAGATAATATAATTTAAGTCAAGATATCTGGCTAGGTGTGGGTTCACTATCCAACCGACATTTCTTAGAAAAGTTAGAACAATGTTTTTTACTGCATATTTTTGGGTATGGAGAGAATTCATAATCAGCCAATGTTTTTCAATTTGTATATGCTTTTTCTTGTAGAGTTTTAACCTTCCAAAATTTCACTTGCAATCTTTTGGATGATTTTAACATCCCATAGTCCATACTATATCTCTTGGTTTCACTTCACCTAGAATTTTAATCCCAATATAAAATGGCTTTCACGGTTCGTTTTTTTTTTTGGGTTCCTTTAATTTTTTTAAAAGGAATAGTTGTTTATACACGTAATAAGTAATTTATGTTTTCCATGGGTATTTTTTAGTTAGATTTAATTTATTTTGGAAGATTTGAACTGTGTATGATTAAGTCATTACAAGATTACCTCCTTTAGTAGTCATTACAAAGTGACATTTTTTCAGAGTATGTTGCACACATAGTGCACAAGCACCTCATAGTATTTGTTAGGGGAGGGAGTGGGTTGCATAAGTAGGGAATGAATGGTGAATGTAATTTACTTTTTTGTGATTCTCATCCTCCGGTCTCTTTCCCCATTGACAAATCTTTGGGACATGCAATGCCTGTTAAGTAGTATGTTGTTAACATTCTTATTTTTATCACATGCAGGATGGAGGTTCAGGTGACGATTTTGGTATGGATTCTGTTGATTGTGATGAAAAATGTCTCACAGAGTTAGGGAGGAGAACTGTTGAAATGTTTGTGCTAGCACACCTCTATAGGTATTTCAGCTTGAACTTCAAATTTATAAGATACTGGTTTTTGAACTTCGTTACTTGTACATAGAACAGTTGTGCTCATAGAGAATAATTTCCTTGTGCTGTACTGATATTCTTGCAGCTTTGAGCTCTATAACATGAAAGAATTTTTTTTCCAAGCTGTCATATATACCTGCTAAAATTGAATATACGGTTTCAAGAGGATTACCAGTTTGTACCACACTGCATGAAATGTACATTGTAATTGTAGGCAACACCTGCTTTATATGTTTCGATAATCAAACCTTACAACTTTGTTACAATGCTGAAAGGATGCAATCGGTCCACATTTCGTGTCCAAATTAAAGATGAGATAATGTAGCTGACAAGAACACCACACAGATAGAATGGTGAAAATTGACTTGAGTATGTCTATTTTAGGGTTATAGGTTGGGTGAAACTCTTTGCTGCATTTGTAATATTCTCTGGTCATTTTTACTTTAAAAGCAAAGTCATAAAACATAGAACTGTTTAAAGTTAAAACCTCAATTATATGATAAATAATTATTGAAAACTCAATATTTCTTGTCAAGTGTAAATTGCATAACCCATATATAGGTTAACCCATATTATCTTAGTATAGCGAAGTACATAATATTATCAAACTTGACATGGAACTCTCAGTGAAACTTAGAGATACCACAGTTGTACATAAAATCGGAACTGCATGGTTTTCTATAATTTTTTGAAGACTATAAGTGGAAATTTGCATATCACCATTGGAGTTTGTCTGCTTATATTTTTCATAATAGATTAAACAAGCTTATTCATTACAAAAATGAACAAGTTATAATATAAGACTCTTTAATTGAATTAATTGTAATGTTTGAAGAATTGAAGAAGGAATATACCTTGAATATTTTGAAAACTAATTTTTGAGATGCAAAATTATTATGTATTATGTTATACTTGAATATTAAATTTCAATGTTATGAAAGGCATAGTTATCAAATATTGCAATTGAATGTTTGTTTCTTTACTTTTTCATTTAATGATTTACTTTTTTAGTTGAGTGGGGGAGGGGGGGAGGAATAGAGAGGGGGGTGGGGGAAGAGAGAGGAGAGAAGGGGGAAGGGGGAGAGAGAGGGGGGAGGGGGGAAGGGGGGAGAGAGGAGATAGCGAGAAAAGAGAAAAGAGAGGGGGAGGAAGGTGCAGGAGAGAGGGACAGAGAGGGGAGGGAAGGCGAGGGCGAGGGTGAGCGGGAGGGGGAGGATGAGAGGGAGAGGGGGAGAGTGACGGAGAGAGGAAGAGAGGGGGGAGGAGAGGGAGATGGAGGGAAAGGGGGATGAAGGAGGGAGGGAGAGGGGGCGGAAGGGGTGAGAGAA
>CM021105.1:269491902-269510091 GCA_007115665.2 Sequoiadendron giganteum
AATAAATCTTCCAACTACAACACAACCTTAAGTAAAACAATTTACATTGAGGAAGAAGAAAAACCATGTGAGGTTACTCCTGAAGATATCCTAGAGTTGAGACTATTGAATAGTCTGGATAACTAAGAGGGAGGGTGAATTAGTTATTATAAAATAATTTTATTAATCTTAATTAATCTTGAGCGAACTTAAATCAATCAAATAATGATCTAGCATATATGAACACGAAAGCACATAACAACACCATGCATAAAGAACACCAGAATTTACATGGAAACCCAAGAAGGGAAAAACCACGGAGAATGCTAATTCTCAATTATAAAACACCGATTAAGGTGACACCAGTTAAGGTGATTTTTACAAGGGCTCACTGCTAAAGTGCTCACTATAGGTAAGGCTCATTATCGGTAGGATCACTGCCTGACTATTACAACCAAAGATAAAAAGGGGCTCACTACCAAAAAAGAAAGGCTCACTGACTACAGAAAATGGTGAAAATGAACCCACCATAGAAATAACTGTCACCAATAGTCACACCAGAAGAAACTCACTATCTACTATCTCTAGTATACTTTCACACAATGTTTGGATTTTCAGATTCACATTCACTACACTTACTTTCATCGACATAATCAAATTTTACTTATACCATTCCATGCCTTCATAATCTTCCTAAGTCATCCAAACACAATTCCATTTCATGCTTCCATAAACTCCTAATTCAGTCAAACACAATTTGAATTAGGTCACCACAAAAACATTCCCTCTATGGAAGGGTTCATAAAACGTGGACCATGCAGAACCTCCTCACATAAATCAACACGCTACATATTACTCATGATATCTGGAACCAAGGAATAAGATAGACACATTCTAATGCAAATAATGTTCCAACACACACTAACCACTTTCCAAATTAGTGTGGACCCATCAGAGTGTATCCCATTATGCTGTAAAATAAATGGGACCAAGACAAGAATGACCAAATATAGATCATCACAACTCACCACCCGGAGCATGCCAATCTGGATCACCAAAGAATCACAACCAAACCTTAAACATCAACCAAGATATGTTGACATCAATGACAACCATTAATGAAAAAAATCAGCAACATCACATTCCAATAGAGACAAAGTTCATATTTTATTCATGCAATGGAAGTGATAATGAAATAAGACCTACACAATATATGATCAAACTTGCACAAATGGGTGCAAAAATTCCATCAAATTTTGATGTAAACTGATTGAAGGCGCAACCACTTGAAACAAAATCACAATAACATGATCAAGGTGTTTCCCAACATGCTTCAAGGAATCACCCACAAGGGATTGACTCATTTATACACAATGTGATTTAGAAATTATCATCATTATTGTATGGAAGTCTCTTATACTGATTCATATCTTATGAGACTATTCCCAAGAAGTTTGGGTGGTTTGGAAATAGAATGGTTCCCACACCTCCCTCAAGGGATTAGAACATTTTAGGAAACAATTGACCAATTTGCTACACATTTCTTATATAACATTGATGTTGGCATAACGTTGGAAGATATTTACACATTCAAACAAAATAGAGGAGAACCTTTTGCTACCTTTTTGAAAAATTGGAGACACAAAGCTAGAAAGTGCAAATGGCCTATTCTTGACAAAATAAGTCAAAATCCTTTGGGAGAACCTATTGAGATCATCTTACATAAGTTAGATCAAACTAATATTATCAAAATAATGGATTTTTGTCATTATCCCAAACCTGAAGTTAAACCCCCATGGTGCAAAGACACAATTTTTTTTTAATATCATCATATCAAAGGTCATAAAACATCTAGTTGCATAAAACTGAAAAAAATATCATTCAAAACCTTATAGACCATGGAGAAATAAATGTGGATCAACAAGTAGGAAATTCAAGAAAGAAAGACCTCAGAATATACAAAAACCCAATGTCAAACCATACACAATGAAATGATAAGGGAAAGGGAAAGTGTATAACCGGGTTACACATGTCTATGACAATGTCATCAGGAATACACATTCATTTGATAATCATGTATCTGTCATCACAATCCAAGGAAGTGATCTTGATTTTTGAATCACAAAACGATGAGGGAAGGTCACTATATAAGGAGCTGCATTACCACCATGAGTACCATCTAAGGAGAATATCACATATTATAGTCTTCTTGATCAACTCAAGAAGACACCAGCCTAGATATCTATTGTTGAGATTTTGAAAATATCACCAACCATGGAGTTTGATGGAAACCCTCTAAGTGAAGCTCATCCAACTTGTTAAGTTGTAAGACTCTTTCTACTTGGGTGCATTTAAGATCTATTCCCAACTGCATGGTTGTTCAAAATGCTTGGAGTTCAAATTCAATGGGTAAGAGAGGCTTCTTCCCAAAGACCAGCTCGTATGGACTAAAACCAGTAGTTGACTTCCATGTCATGTTATAATCCTAGATTGCTTTAGGTAGTTTCCTAGCCCAATCTTTTCTTCTTGATGACACAATTTTTGTTAAGATGTTTTTGAGATCCCTGTTAGTCACTTCCACCTGACCATTTAATTGAGGGTGGTAGGGCGATGATTTCTTATGATTAACCTGGAAATGGTCGGTGAAACCCAATAGAACTTTGGACATGAATTGAGGACCTTGGTCTATAACAATCATCCTAGGAGCTCCAAACCTGAGGAAAATTTTATTGTACAAAAAATTAACCACTTGCTCCTCCCTAGCAACTCGTAGAGCTTGAACTTCTTCCCACTTAGTTAGATAATCGGTGCAAACCAAAGTGTACTCCTTGCCTTGTGAGGTTAGATCTATTGGACCGATAAAGTCCAATCCCCATTTTTCAAAAGGTTCATGGACTACCTGGGGTTGAAGGAGCATTTCATTGGATTTTGTTGGTCTCCCTACCCTTTGAAATTAATCATAGTGATGGAAATATTTCTTGACATCCTTATTCATAGAGGGCCAGCAGTACCCTGCACCTAAGATCCTATGGGAGGTTCTCTTTGTAGAATAATTTCCTCTAGCAAGATCATCATGACAAGCTCCTAAGATACTATAGGTTTCATCTGCCCTAACACATTGTTGTAGAACCATATTAGGTCTGCATCTGAATAGGATCCCATTAATTCATTTGAAAGGAATGCTTTCTCTTACAAGGCATCTCTTCTATTTATTCATGAAAGAAGGTGGTACTTCTGAGGTAGCCAAATAATTGGCAATATCAACAAACTAGGGTGTTTTAGTAGAGATGGAAAACAGATTCTCATCTGGGAACTCGTCCAGTACCAGAGCACATTCACCATCATCTTGTTTAATTTGGGATACAAAATCTGTGACTACATTGAATTTTCTTGGTCTATCAATAATTTTCACGTTGAATTTCTGAAGAAGTAACAACCATATGATTATCCTCCCATCCACTACAGTTTTATTCACGAGGTATTTTATGGCCGAATGGTTTGTATACACCGTTACTTTATATCCTGTCATGTAGTGTCAAAATTTCTTAATTGCATGATATACAACTAATAATTATTTCTCCATTGTCGTGTAATTTATTTTAGTTGCAGTTAGATTCTTACTAATGAAGTATATAGCATACTTTCCTCTGTTCTCATCTTCATGTTCTAAGACCGCTCCAATAGCATCATCAAATGCATCAACATAAATATGGAATGGTAAGTTCCAGTTAGGTCCATGAAGGACAAGAGCTAAGATAAGCTTCTCTTTGTTAATTTCAAATGATGACCGACACTCAGGTGTCGAGATAAACTCCACATTCTTTTGAAGAAGAGCAAACATAGAAGCTGCAATTTTGTTGAAGTTTTCTATAAATTTTCTGTAGTATCAAGCATGCCCTAAGAAAATTCTAACATTAGTTTGG
Organism: Sequoiadendron giganteum; assembly: GCA_007115665.2. Lineage (NCBI taxonomy): Eukaryota > Viridiplantae > Streptophyta > Pinopsida > Cupressales > Cupressaceae > Sequoiadendron > Sequoiadendron giganteum. Next base: position 269,495,805 of record CM021105.1, read on the forward strand.
GTTTTTGGGGTGACCAGTTGTATTACTTCAATTTTCTTTGGATCAACTTTTATTCCATCAAAAAAGATATGATGTCCCAACACAATTCCTTGTTATGCCATTATCAGACATTTCTCATGGCTTAAGGAAAAATGATGTTCCTCACATCACTTCAACACTTTTTCTAGGATTTGGAGAGATTCATCAAAAGTTGAGTCATAGACAGTGAAGTCATCCATATATACCTCCATGCATTCATTTACAAACTCAACAAATATAGCCAAGATGGCTCTCTGGAACGTTGCAAGAGCATTGTAGAGCCCAAAGGGAAGAACCCTATATGCGAATTTTCCCCCTGGACATGTAAAGGTTGTTTTATCCTAGTCTTCTATTGCAACCTATATTTGGTTGTACCCATTGAATCCATCTAGAAACGAGAAATATTTCCTCCTAGCCAAGTTATCCAGAACCTGGTCTACAAATGGTAGGGGAAAATAATCTTTGTGGGTCGCCTTGTTAAGTTCCCTATAGTCTACACATATTCTCCATTTGACATTCTTTTTGGGAACCACCACCAGTGGTGAAACCCACTTGCTATCAGAAATGGGATAAATAAATCCCACTCGTAGGAGCTTCTCAATCTTAGTTTTGACAACATCTTTCAAGGCATGGTTAAGTCTTCTTTGGGGTTGGCGAACATGTCAAATATTTTCAGTGTAGATATGATGAGTTCACACATTGGGGTGTATTCCCCTCATATTCATGTAGTCCCAAGCAAATGACTTCGATATATTTACTAGGACATCAAAGATTTTATGTTCTTCCGGCTCGATCAACCAATTGTTAATGTTTAGAGTTTTTCCTAGCAACAATATAATGTATTTAACACCCAGATGGCTAGATATGACGGTATAATTTGGTCTTGTCAAAGTGTAAAGAGGGAAGCTATGAGGTATGGTCCTATGAAGTCTGGCAATATCTTCAAAGGAATGTTCTATTTTTGGAACGATATTTGCTAGAGGACAAGGAAGTCCCATGAAACTAGTACTGTCAAATTCAATATTTCCTATGTTGATAGTTTGTTCTGAGATTTCTTCCATGTCCAACATGTCTTCATCACTTGAATCCATGTCAAGATTCCCCATATTGTTTTCTAATTCATCTTCCACCATGTTGTTTGATGACAACCATGGTCAATGAGGCTAAATTTTCCTATTTTTTGGGGCTTTCTGGTTCAACAACCCAAACTTTGTTACATTCAACAGGCTTGGCAAGAGGATAAAAAAATAAATGTTTGCTATTTAGACCATGTGAAATGATCATTCCTCCCTCCCTATAGTTAATTTTGGCTACAACTGTTTCCATCCATGGTCTCCCTAGGATTATAGGGTAGCTATCTTTTGGTGTGAGAGACTAAATTACTTGAAAGTCCACAAGATATTCCCATCCATCAAATTTGACAAGAACATTCTCAAGGACACCCTTGGGAATGGCTATGGCTTGATTCGTCATCTGTAAGACTATGGTTGTAGGACATAATTCATAAATCCCTAATTCTTCCATTACATCAATATTCATTACATTAAAGGCTACTCACAAATCGGCTAATGCATTAGGTATTGTCACTTCATTAATTGTGACTATTATCAGTGGACTACCTGGATCATCATATTTTGGAGTAGTTGTCTTCCCAACCAAGAAGTCAGCTAAATAACCATTTATGTGGACAATGTTTATTTTATTTGGTTTCCTTCCTGGGGTCTTGACACACAAATATTTAATTAGTTGGTTTAGCTATGGAATCTCCTTGATGGCTTGTAATAAAGGAACCTCAATTTGCAACTGTTTGATTTCTTGAATCAACACCGTTTTGGTGGACAAGGAAATTTTGAGAGAAACTCTCATAGTGATTGGTTTAAGACACTCTGAAAAAGGTGCTTGTGTTTTTTTTTGGCAAGTGAATTGTTCATAGTTTCAGTTGGAGAATGACCCTCCCCTTCTTGAGGTAGGCCAAAAGCTCCAGCTGGAGATGAGGGAATAGTTTTGCCTTGAGTAATTTCTAGAGCTATTTCATTAGTTATGGAAGTTGTTTTTGTGGGCTCAGTAGATTCCTTAATAGGTTTGTCCAATATCTCAACAATGGTTGGTGGCTGGAGTTTTTTTCTAGATCTCAGTTGTAGGTTTCCATAATGTATGGCATTCAGTCTGCTTACATTATCATGTTCGATAGAATACACTGGGTCATTCTGGTGGTTGTTCTTTGGATTCAGGACCAGTTGCGTCGAAAGTTGTGGTTGATTAACTTGCTCAATTTTTTGAGTATTTTGGGGAGGTTGTAGGAGATTATACTATTGAGGAGAAGAGTTTTGAGGATACCATTGATGTTGAGGGTGAATGTGCCATTGATAATTTCCCCATGACTGGTTTTCCCATTCGGGTGACCCCCAAGGGTAAGTTCCCCAATTAGGAGGTACTTGAGGTGGAACTTGAGGCCAAGGTGCTACCCATTCATTGTTATTCTAGTTGTTTTGTGGTCTCCAAGTAGGGTTTGAACTTTGAACATAGGAATAATCTCCCTTGGTTCTCTGATTTACAAAGTTGACTTCTTCCTGCATCGGGGTTGTTATTTTCTTGGAGTTCTTTATGGCATTCAAAATATCAAATTAGTCAGTGGGATGGTCCTTATCAGAAACCTAACAAACAAAAACTTTGTCGACTTTTTCCAAAGGAAATTCCCTTAACAGATGTTTATTTTGGTACATAGGGAAATAGATGGATAAAGTCTTATGATTTTGTGTTTTAGCCTGTATTCCATCCAACATGGTATTCAAAAGAAACCAGAATGTCAGTCTTAAGGTTTGCTATTTCCTCACACAGTTTTCCTATCTCATTGGATTATTTGAAAAGAGTAGACTTCCAGATCCCTCCTCGAGTACGAGAGAAGTTCTGACATAAATCAGTGATTTGACCAAGGTTCAGTTGAGGCACATCCCCTTTTCCCATTAAATCCAAGCTCCTCTAAGCATCATCATCAAGTTCTTTGAGAAGTATGTTCTTTAAAATATAAACACTTATGGCTTCTTCACCACATCATTTAGATAAGAAGAGATAGGTCTATCTAGGTAATCTTCTAAGATCTCGTCTTTGTTCTGTCTTAGTTTAAAAAACTCCTCCTTCATATCACTCACATGATAGTAAATTTGGTACTTGTCCAAGAAAACACTTTCCATGTCATCCCAAGAGGTTATGAATCCTGAGGCCAACCCCATGAATCAGCGCATTGCTGAGTCCTTCAGAGTCAAGGGGAAAAGCTTAATTTTATGATTATCATTCTTGTAGTCATATGTTTGACACAAGACCTTAAACTCAAATAGAAACTGGCCAGGGTCCTCTAAAGAAAAACCTCAAAAGGTTGGAAAGAAAGCTATGGAAATGTTTCTCATGGTCATTGCGTCCTCTGCATCAATAGTGATAGGATAAGTAAATGTTCATGATGCTGGTGGGGCATCAACATTGGCATTTCTATGGTTGCGGTCACAATCACCCATATTATTGAAGGGAATTTGTTCCTCTTCAAAATTTTGCTCAAATGGGTGAGGTTCAAGAGTTTGGAGAGGAATATGCTCCTCTACAACTATAGGTCTTCTTTCTGGAGTATACGAGAAAGTCTCAGGTTGATCCAGGTCGATAAATTCTTCAAAGAGTTCTTGAGCTGAGATTTCTTCTTCCCCACTCGTGGTTGGTATGAATCTTCCATAGGGGCCTCTTTTCTTGACCATGCAAAAAAGGAAGCCAGAGGACTATTTTTTTTTTCAAAAGAGTTATTCAAGGTATCTCCTACTAACACTTAGAAAAATAAATGTCCCTAGAAACAGTGCTAAAAAGTGACAGGATTTCGTTATACCTATCAATTTAGTTGAAAAATACATTAATTATTGACTAGGCAATGTTCAAGGCTATATGCAATAGGACACTTCTTGACTATCTCTCCCTTGGATTTTCTAAATGAATGAAACAATTGCAACAAGAATTAAATAAAAGGCCATTAAACTAGAAAGCTTTGAAATGACTAAACTAAAAAGAAAGAAATTATTAGTCTAAAAAGAATATCAACTAAACTTGAAAGCATTGAAATGATTAAGCTAATAAATTTATACATTGCTGAAATAGAAAAATAGGTAAAGAAACTATGAAACATCTAACCAATAACAGATTATCAATCTTAATAGCTAATAGTAAACAACTTGTCAACTTGACACTTAACAGAGAGAAAAGGTGCACCAGAACTTTAACTAACAAACTAAAATAAAACTAGACTTCACACTTCATCATCTATAGAATATAAAAAAAAAAACTCTAGAAGTAAAATACTTATCTATCTATTCCTACAATCCCTCAAGTGGCCAACTTGCAGGTTCCTCTGTATGTAACTCAGGTCACACAAACTGATAACTTCAAAACTACTCCAACCAAACCAATTCCATTCTCAATACTTAGCTAAACAAAATAGGATAAACAAGATTCACTTTATTCATATTAAGAGAGTAATACATAAAACATAGCTCAAAGATTCATTACGACAACATAATGATATTCTCTAGTTGTCTTTTTATTCTGAAGATTACATACTTATACAAAAACTTGTTTACCAGAATCCTAAAATTGAGTAGGCGGAAAGCACCACTAAAAAAGTCTTCAACTGATCTTTAACAAACTAAATTTAAATCCATACATAAATATTAAACAGACTCGTAAGGAACCATAAGTCTTTTAAACAGAAAATAAAAATACACTATAGAAGCTTGATGCATCAAATGCCCTATAACTCTAGCGACTAAAATTTCGGCCTCTGTCTTCAACTTTATGGAGTCGACATCGAGTCTTCTTCGCTGAATTCCTTCCAACTAGGCATGATGATCGATTATTTATGAGGAACCTATTTTATTTCTGCAAAATCTAAACTATTAAGTCAGCGTAGGTTAGTAAATCCCAAGCAATTTCAAGAAATAAAGTTTATACAATTTCATCAAAAAGAAAGCACTTATTAATCCTAAAGGTAGATAATTGGCAGAGTAAAAGGCTAGAAAAATATAGGGAATGGTTTTTAGTCACTATTATCGATGAGGTTATTTTTACCTCATCAACAAGTTTGTGTTTTTACCCAAAATTATTTTTAACCTTACAATGTAGTAAGGCTAGATATTTTTAGTGGAGGTAAAGTAGATTAGATTAGTTTGATTTATATTCTTATTACTTGCTTTCATTTGGATTGTGTACATGCTCTACTGAGATCATGACTTGTTGATCACTTGAACTAGGTTTGTTTGATTTCTTATTGTTTTGATTCAATTTAATCAAATTGATCCTATGAGGTGTGTTGTGTAGTTTTTGCACTCACGCCCCACTAAAAGTAGGGACCCTATTTGCTTGGTCTTTTGTCTCTTTTTTGTGGCCATGCCTTTTGAGATTGTCTTTGAAAATCATGAGATTTTGGTCTTTGATGCTTTGGTCCTTTGGTCATGGGATTTGGATACTTTGCACTGTTCCTAAATGCTTGTCTTGTTTGCAAAGTGCCCCTATTTTAAGTTCCAAGCGGTCAAGAAGTCTTACAGTTGTCCTCTCTGGAAGTGGGTTCCCTTTGCCTTTTGTTTGTCCTTGGTGATTTTTTTGGGTCTTAGGAGTTGCTATTTTCCTCCTAAGACCTTGTTTCCTTTGCTTTGTGGGTTCAGGCATAGGATGAAACTAAACTCTAAACATTCACAAAGTTCTTGGTTCGGTTTTTGTTCCCATTCCGACACTGCTTCTTGTATCCTTGTTTTCTTTGTTTTTTTGCTTGTGTTCGGCCTTTGGGTTGGTTTCCTCCCTTGGGTCTTCTTTGGTTTTCCTTTTTTTCTTTCATCTCTGAAGGCGAGGCATGGGATGAAACTAAACTCTGAACCTTCACAAAGTTCTTGGTTCGATTTCCGTTCTGGTTCCAGCTCCGCTTCTTGTGTCCTTGTTTTCTTTGTTGTTTTGCTTGTGTTCGGCCTTTGGGTTGGTTTCCTCCCTTGGATCTTCTTTGGTTTTCGTCTTTTCTTTCGTCTCCTTTCCTTTAACCGGAGATAGAACCAGGGTGGAAACTAAACTTAGAACTTTGTAAAAGGCTTCCATCTAGTTTTGCCTCCAGTTCTATCTAGTTTTGGTTCTGCTTCCGTATTGTTTTGGCCCCGGCTCCATCTAATTCTTTTCTCACTTCCACCTAGTCTTGTGCGTAGTTTCCTTGCCATAGAAATTCTAAGGTATTCGTCGAGTTTTAATGAAGCCTGTGAGTGGCTGAATCTATGACCGTGTGTTCATCATGAAAACCTAGGGTTTGATTTCGAGTTGACTAACAATGGTGTTAGATCACCTTGGATGAGTTAGCAAGTTAAATTTATTGATGAAAAACCTAAATTGAGTCGAATCCATGCTTGAGGTCCCAAATTTGTGATCGTTCGATCAATTTGGGTGAAATCCTGATGAAATCCAAGATTTCAGTTTTTTCATCATTTCGGGGATTTCCTTTGCCTTTGGATTTCCACGGATTTCCATCGCTAAGTCGTTTTCCAGAGAACTGTATAAAACAGGAGAATTAAGCCGACCTCGTGAAAATCCGTTGCTCTAGGAAATCCCCAAACTTTTGTTACTCCATTATTTCCCCAACGTATGCGCAAAATATTGAAAATTTGGCTGACTTCGTGGAAATTCGTCATCTTGGGATTTCCTCGGATTTCCATTTTCCTGAAATGTGCTAGGATGTGTTGAGTCTCGTGGATTTCCATTCCTAATTGAATTCTCAGAGGAATTTCTAGGAATGAAGAAATGAAAGAATGCATGAGTTAATTGCTAGTGATTTTGCATTTACATGATCGATTTGGCAGATTTAATGATATGTGTAGGAATTTCTTGAGTTTTGGGTAATGATTGAGTAATTTTGTGTGATTCTGTGCTTTCATCGCTAAAATTTTCCTGGCCAGGAATTCTCCGGAATTCCCTTCTAGTCTAAATTTCGCGAAGGGATGAAAATCCCAAACTTTTAAGAAGGGTGCCTTAATGATATTTTAAGGGATTCTGATTGATTATTTGGATTTCTTTGATGATTAGCATGTCTTTTATGATGGAATAACTTGGATTTTGATTCTATAATGGATACTTATTGTGGCCTTTTGAGTGCAAGCTAGATCGAACAAGATAGTTGCTTGCAAGGCCAAGGACAAGCAAGTGGATCTTAGTGTAGAGGACTGTGCTGGGGCAAGATAAAAATGATACATACCTCCTCCTACAGAAGTTAAAGGTGGTCGTAGATCAAGCTAGATATTAGAAGTGAGGCTCACGAAAGAGAATGAGTGTACTTTAAAGATGTTGTGAGATCCGCGAGATACAACCAAGTACACTTTGCAGCCATGGGTAGGTGAAACCTGCTCGTACATGGGAAGGGTTAAGTCAATGAATGCTCAATGGCCATTCATCTGAGTTGGATGTGACTTGGCAGATTCAAATAAGTTTGACTCAATCAGATTCATTCGTGATGCCCAACTCAACTATTGATTGACGACCCATATTCAAACTCACATTGTGCACCCATTATAATTCTTCTGCTTCATGCGGGTGAGCCATTAATGGTAGAAGTGACCTGTAGGGTGTATTCAGTCTAAGTTGAGATTTGTAAAGATCCCAAGATGATCTGAAGGGGTGCCTCAAGCATTCAATGTAGGGTGGCGATTTATTGTGAACTGTCCAAGGCTGACCTTGCTTTGTAACCCTAGCTTGGGCTGCCACATGATGTAATCTCTATAAGAATGGAATTTTGCCTCTTCTGAAATGAGTTAGAGAGTTAGACTAGAGTTAGACAGGCTATAAAGGATTAGATTTTTAGATCAGAAAGTTAGAATTAGGAATTAGTTTTATTTTCAATCAAGTTTTGTAATATAGAATATCAGAATTGTTGCTATTATTGGTGATTCAATACAAGTGAAGACATTGTGCTATTATTGGTGGCTTCTTTGGATTGATTTGTCTTGCATGGTTCTTATTCTATCTTTGAAATTGCTTGGAAATATCTGAATGCATTTCATATTTAGAGTTAAATGATTTAATGGTGCTTGTGATTTTGTGCTTGGAGTGTTGTAGCGATCTCTGATTCATACTTTGGGTAGCTTCTTGATTTTGGGATTGTTGTGCGAGGTCAACCTGTACCTGATATTTGTGTCCTTAGTTCAATTGTGGGCATTTATCCAGTTCAATTGAATGAATGCCCATGATCTAAAAATATTTAATTCCTTAGAATATTGCACTATTTCTATGAGATTGCAGGTATAGCCTGGGTTAAGAAGAAATTTGTTTTGAGGGATTGGTCTATTCCAAGTATTTTATCATTAGTACTATTGATTTTAGGAGTAATCTTAATCTTAGGATTTCTGAAACCCTTATCTTTTGTTATTTCTTTGAACTTGGGTTAGGTTTAAGAGTTTCAAGTATCAAACATATTGCAAATCTAATAAGTTTAGAAGTTCCAACATTTTTTTCATAAGGTCCCTTTGTGATTACCAATATTTTCACATTTATCACAGAGTTTTTTTGTTGCATTGTCAAGACCTGACATTGGAAACCTTGGGGTTATCTCTTTTCCCATAGAGATTTACCTTTCAAGAGAGATATAATACCATACTTTGTCTGAGTTGTTGTTGTGCAAAACCCATCATCAACAGATTGGCACTAGAAGGAGGGCATGGATAAGAAAGCTGGACCATTTTCTAAATGCCCTTTCTCTTGAGAGACTGAGAAGGAGAATCGGATCTACTCCAGGAGAAGAAGAGTTTCAAGAACTGCCACCTCTAACTAGGTCAAGAAGGACCAAAAGAAGGGAGGATTCATCATCCAATCCATCATTTCCACCATCCTCACCCGCATCCACCTCATCTTCATCTTCATCTTCATCTGAGGCTAGTTTCATTCAACATCCCCAACCAGTCATCAATCAACCTTTACCACCTCCACCTCCACTAATGGCTTTCTTGGAAAATAACCCATCACCTCTATCCTTCAATAACTACAATGTTATGCCCAAGAACCCTAAGCATTTTTTCTCTAAGTTTCACACAAGTGATCCTAATAGGACAACAAAGGAGCATATTAGGATTTTTCAGAATTTCCTGGGAGATAAAGGGATTAATCATGAGGATTTTGCATGTAGAATTTTCCCTTATTCTCTAGGAGAGGATGCCTTTTATTGGTACAAACATTTACCTGTTGCATCAATCCGTAATTGGTCTGAACTTGAGGTTGCATTTCTATAGAAGTTTAAAATCCCTATCAGTGCCAATGAGCTCTACATGTAGTTTACCAAGGTTAAGAGGGAAGTTAATGAGCGTATAGGATCATTCAACAATAGGTTCCACCGTGCATACACTATATTACAAGAACCTTATGTTGTGGATGATTCCACTACCTTAGAGGTCTATTTTGAGGCCCTTGGTAGGCTTACATCCACCATCCTTAAGTGGAGAACTAATCCCCCAACTACCTTTCTCAGTGCATATACAGAGGTTGTTAAGGTCAGTACAGATCTGAGACAACACTTGTCAAGACCTCTGCCATCTCTGGGACATGCTACTCACCTAGGTCAAGTCCAAGCTCTTAACCAAGCTCTAACTAATCACACTCCCACTATGAATCCCATACCACAGTTTCCTTTGATTCCTCACCCAGGTCATCCAATAGGTCAAGCTCACTCGGTACCCAGTTACCTGCAGCAAAGTGCCAATCAACCCCTTCATCCATAGCAACAAGTTAGTTTTCCTACATATTTGTAGAACTTAGAAGTTTTGAATCAGTCTATTGGTTTGGGGGGAGTGTCAGGATACCCTCCTAATAATGTGAATCCAATGCCTTATAGTAGTCCTAAAAAAAAAGGTTAGATGAGCTAACTGAGAAAGTGAAAAAACTAAATATGGAGGTAACCTACTTGAGGAACCAGAACAACTAATTCCAAGCTGCTCAGAGAAAAATGCAATCAAATTACAATAGGGAGAACCGAGATGTTTCATGAGGGAAAAAAATCGACAGAGGTTAGCATTTTGACAGAAATCAAAATTTTGAAAGAGGACAAGGTTTTGGTCAGAACTTTGATAGAGGACAACAAGGTGGACAAATGGTACCTTCCAATCCTTATGATTCCTCAATTTTTATGTTAAATCATGCTCCCTTTCTGAGGGATGAAGAGAATGAATAAGAAGAGGAGTCAAGTAGCTAGAGTGGGATGGTTGAACAAGTGTTTAATGAGGATGAATTTTCTCAGTTATTCAACAGCCTGCAAGAAAGTATGATTTGAGGAATAGGCCTAACCGGAATCCACCAGTTGGAGGCCCATTCACTACATCTATTCCTCCAAACAGTTTTACCACTCCACCCGACCCACATGCCAATAATAATCCATCTTACCCTCATGTGCCAACACAATAATTTGCAAAAGGAGGACAACTTGAGGTGTCAAAAGGAAGTAATGTTGATAAGTAGATTGGTGGCTACAAAGAAACCCATGCTGACATGAATGTGGAACAATTAGGCGAATATGTGACTGAAGAACTCAAGAAAGTAAAGGTGAGTCTTTCTTCTTTTGAGTTATTAGGGGTTCCTGAAATCAAAAATATCATCCTAGGGTCTTTTAATTCAAGTAAAACACCACAAAGAATAGTAGTCAATGATGTAGTTGGTAGGCCTCCTAGTTCACAGGAACCCAAAGGTCTAGGTCAAGCACAAGCTAAAGACAAAGGGAAATAAAAGGATAAGAATCAAGTTGCACAAGTTGACATTCAGTTGATTTTGTTCCAAGGAAAAATGGAGACCCCTCCTTTCCTGATTTCTATTTATATCTTTGGGAAGAATCTACATAATTGTCTTCTGGATTCAGGAGCATCTAAAAATGTTATTCCTTTTACTAGCTGTAGAGCTCTAGGTATTACCCCTGCAACCTCCCAGAATAAAGTTACTCAATTAGACAAGATAGAGGTGAATGTGGTAGGAGAACTGAACATGATTCCCATGCAAGTTGCTTTAGATCCTAGAGTGCAACAAGTGATTAATATTTAGGTGGTAGATATTCCTGATACTTATGGTCTGATTTTGTGTCGAGATTTCGACAAGGCATTAAGTGGGTACACATCCATAGAACATTCTCACATGTGGCTCCCTTGGAAAGGAGTTCCAAATCAAATCAGAATTGAGAGAGAACCCAAAATGAAGTATGTAATTATTGAGTATCAGAATACTTCAAATGAGATATTGGTGTCAGAAGTCAGCATGGGAAACTATGTACTGGCTGCCCCTATTTAAGATGTAGAAGAGGTCTTTGTGTTGCAAAGCTCCTTTGATGAATCCATGTTAGAATCCAGTGGTTCTTAGGAGATCTTTATATTACAAGATGAGTCTACATCAAAAGCCAATAGTTCTGAAGCACTGCTTGAACAAACGAAGGAACTTGATAACCAAGAAGATAGACAAATCAGCTTGTTGGATAATTTACAAGAGTTTATCCAGAAGTGTGTGGAGGATTAAATACAGACGGATAGGAATATGAATTTTAAAGAATTGTTGATCCCTCAAAGTAATTATCAAACTGCAGATTCTCTGGCACAAGCTGCTAGTACATTGTAGCCCTTATCACTTTTAAGTTTGTAGAATTTCACTGTGGAGCTCACTCCAGTATCCTTAGTTCTTGACAACGTTACCAATTTCTAGGTGTTTGCGGATGAAAAATATATTCTTGATTTCATCACTACCTATGATGTGTTTGCTTCTCAGGTGATTGATAAGGTGGAACCTCAAGAGGCTGAAATGGACCTAGAAGGGGTCATTAACCTGAAAACTAATACTATCCCAAGAGGTATGGTGCAGTTGGAGAGAATATTTGATTTGGATAAGATAAAAGATCAAGAACAACAAGTGAAAAGGGAGTCTCTCAGCAGTCAATGTGAAACATACAACATGGGGACCCAGGGTGGTGTGAAAAATATCTTTATTGGTAAAGAGTGCACTCCAGAGGAAAGGAGATGAATTATTGATGTATTAAACACACATATCAAGATTTATTAGCCTAGAGTTATGAGGACTTAAAGACATATGATACTACAATCATCACACACACTATTCCCTTGAAGTCAAATGTCAGACCATTTAGGCAAAGGCAAAGGCCAATTAATATTCTGTTGGAACCCATCATTCAGAGGGAAGTGCATAATCTACTCTCAACACAAATCATAGTTCCAGTGAGACACTCAACATGGGTTGCAAACTTGGTTCCAGTAAGGAAGAAAGATGGAGAAATTAGTCTGTGTGTTAATTTTAGGAACCTTAACAAGGCATCAAAAAAAGACAACTATCCAGTTCCTTCCCTAGATGAAGTACTTCAAATTGTCAATGGATCTCAGATGTTGTATTTTCTAGATGGGTACTCTGGATACAACTAGGTTATGGTACAATATGATGATAGGCACAAGACTGCCTTTACTACAAAATGGGGGTCTTTTTCTTACAGGAGAATGCCCTTTGGATTAATCAAAGTCAGAGCTACATTCTAGAGAGAAATGGATATTTCTTTCAAGGACATTATTGGTAAGTGCATAATTATTTATATGGATTATTTTATATTTTTTTCTAAGAAGCAAGGTGATCACATAGCAGATTTATGCAAATTATTCCAAAGATGCAGAGAGTTTGGCATCTCACTTAATCTGAAGAAATGCATCTTTGGAGTCACTGAGGGAAAATTGTTAGGACATGTTATTTCAGAGCATGGTATTGCTATTGACCTGAAACAAATAGAGTCTATAATAAATATTTAGCCCCCTGCAAGTAAAAAGGAGATGAAATCATTCTTTGGTACAATTAACTTTGTCAGAAATTTTATCACTGGATTTGCAGAGATAGTGAAGCCCTTGAATGCTATACTCAAACAAGAAGAAAAAGTTGAATGGAGCGCAAAAGCTAAGGAGGAATTTTATGAAATCAAGAGATTTAGTGTTGAGGCTCCAGTATTGGTAAGTCTAGATTATGTCAAGCCTTTTTACATATATTCATTTTCTTCTGATCATTCCTATGTTGGAATGTTAACTCAAAATTCTGATCAAGGTGATGAACATACCATAGCCTTTATGAGTGCACCTTTAAAGGATGTTGAACTTAGATACCCTAATGTGGAAAAGCAAGCCTATTCCCTGGTCTGAGATGTGAAGAAGTTCATACACTATATACTGAGAAATAAGGTGTTTTCCATGGTACCCGATCTTGTGGTTAAGTTGTTGTTGATGTAGAATGAATTAGGAGAACACAGAGCCAAGTGGGTAACTATGTTGCAGGAATATGATATTAAGATCCAACCCATGAAATTGGTGAGAGGGAAAGGACTGACAAAGACAATGGCTAAGATGTGTCCTGACCTCACAACTCAGTAATATCACCTCTAAGAGGTGTCTCCATGAGACTGGTATGATGAACTTATCTACTATTTGTTGAACCAACAATGTCTTGAACACCTCAATGCAGTATAGAGGAGATCTTTAAATTTGAAGAGTGGCAATTTTATGATGAAGGCAATTGTCTTGTATAAGAAAAATCATGAAGGTGTCTACTTAAGGTACCTAGGGAAGGAGGAAGTTGGGAGAGTGATGGCTGAATTTCATGATAGATATGGCGCAGGCCATGGCTTAGCACCTTCCACTACACATCAAATCCTGAGAGAAAGCTATTATTGGCCTAATTTGTTCAAAGACACACATAACCATGTGAGGAATTGTCATGTATGTCAGACTACAACAAGTAAGGATAAATGTGTAGCCCTTCCACTTCAGCCAGTGATTGAGGTAAAATTGTTTGCACAGTGGGGAATGGACTTTATAGGTCCGATCAATCCACCTTCCTCTGCGTGCCATAGGTATATTTTTATTGTAACTGATTACTTTACTAGATGGATTGAGGCTCTTGCATGCAAACAATGAAATTTTGAAGTGGTAATCAATTTCAATGAGTCAAGTATTATTAACCATTTTGGGTGTCCATTGGCTTTGGTTTGTGATAATGGTCCTGCTTTTGAATCATTGAAATTTTCTAACCGGGCCTATGATCATGGAATTTTCATAAATTTTGCATCCAATTACTACCCGCAGGGTAATGGTTTGGATGAGTCTTCTAATAAGAATCTTATAACAGTCATTCGTAAGATACTAGAGAAGAATCCCAAGGATTGGCACACCCAGCTTAGATTTTCTCTTTGGGCATACTGCACTAGACATAAGAC
>CM021105.1:269510191-269623494 GCA_007115665.2 Sequoiadendron giganteum
CTCTGGAAGTGGGTTCCCTTTTCCTTTTGTTTATCCTTGGTATTTTTTCTAGGTCTTAGGAGTTGTTATTTTCCTCCTAAGACCCTTTTTCCTTTTCTTTGCAGGTTTTGGCGTGGGATGAAACTAAACTCTGAACCTTCACAAAGTTCTTAGTTCGATTTATGTTCTCGTTATGGCTCTGCTTCTTGTCTCCTTGTTTTCTTTGTTGTTTTGCTTGTGTTCGGCCTTTGGGCTGGTTTCCTCCTGTGGGTCTTCTTTGGTTTTCCTTTTTTTATTTCATCTCCAGAGGTGGGGTGCAAGATGAAACTAAACTTTGAACTTTCACAAAGTTCTTGGTTTGGTTTTCGTTCTAGTTTCGGCTCTACTTCTTGTCTCCTTGTTTTCTTTGTTGTTTTGCTTGTGTTTGGCCTTTGGGTTGGTTTCCTCCCTTGGGTATTCTTTGGTTTCCCTCTTTTCTTTTGTCTCCTTTCCTTTCACCGGATACAGAACCAGGGTGGAAACTGAACTCAAAACTTTGTAAAAGGCTTATGTCTAGTTTTGGCTCTAGTTTTGTCTAGTTTTGGTTCCGCTTTCATCTAGTTTTGGCCTTGACTCCATCTGGTTTTGTTTTTTCTTCCACCTAGTCTTGTGTGTAGTTTCCTTGCCTTGGAGATTCTGAGGTATTCATCAATTTTTAATGAAGCCTGTGAGTGGCTGAATCCGTGACCATGTGCTCATCATGAAAACCTAGGGTTTGATTTCGAGTTGATTACCACTACTGTTAGATCACCCTGGATGAGTTAGCAAGTTAAATTTATCGATGAACAACCTGAATTGAGTTTAATTTGTGCTTGAGGTCCCAAATTTGTGAATGTTTGATCAATTTGGGCGAAATCCTGATGAAATCCAAGATTTCAAGTTTTTAATTATTTCGGGGATTTCTTTCACCTTGGGATTTCCCCAGATTTCCATCGCTGAGTCATTTTCCTGAAAAGTGCATAAAATAGGAGAATTAAGCTGAACTCGTGAAAATCTATTGCTTTGGGAAGTCCCTGAACTTCCATTACTCCATCATTTCCCCGAAGTATGCGTAAAATATTGAAAATCTGGCTGACTTTGTGGAAATTCGTTGTCCTAAGATTTCCCCAGATTTTTGATTTCCCTTCATTTTCTTGAAATGTGCCAGGATGTGTTGAGTCTCATGGATTTCCATTCATGATGGAATTCTCTGAGGAACTGCTAGGAATGAAGAAATGAAAGAATGCATAACTTAATTGCTAGTGATTTTGCATTTACATGGTTGATTTGGCTAATTTAATGATATGTGCAGGAATTTCTTGAGTTTTGGGTAATGATTGAATAATTTTGTGTGCTTTTGTGCTTTCATTGCTAAAATCCCCTTGGTCCAGAATTCCCTTCCGGTCGGAATTCCATGAAGGGATGAAAATCCCAAACTTTGAAGAAGGGTGCCTTAATGATATTTTAAGGCATTTTGATTGATTATTTGGATTTATTTGATGATTAGCATGTTGTTTATGATGGAAAAACTTGGATTTTGATGCTATAATGGATATTTATTATGGCCTTTTTAGTGTAGGCTGGATCAAGAAAGATGGTTGCTAGCAAGGCCAAGGATGAGCAAGTGGATCTTAGTGCAGAGGAATGTGCTAGGGCAAGATAAAAATGATATGGACCTCCTCCTGCAAAAGTTGAAGATGATCATAGATCAAAATGGATATCGGAAGTGAGGCTCATGAAAGAGAATGAATGTCTTTAAAGATGTTGCGAGATCCACAGGATATAGCCAAGTAAAATTTGCGATCACGGGCAGGTGAAACCCGCTCATACATGGGGAGGGTTAAGTCAATGAATGCTCAATGGCCATTCATCTGAGTTGGATGTGACGTGGAAAATTCAAATAAGTTTGACTCGATCAGAGTCGTTCATGATGCCCAACTCAACTATTGATCGGCGACCCATATTCAAACTCACATTGTGTGCTCGTTACAATTCTTTTGCTTTGCATAGGTGAGACATTAATGGTTGAAGTGACCCACAGGGTGTATTCAGTCTAAAGCAAGATTTGTAGAGATCCTAGGCCGATCTAAAGGGGCACCTCATGCATTCAATGCAGGGTGGAAATTTACTGCAAATTGTCCAAGGCCGACCTAGTTGGTGGCCAACCTTGCTTTGTAACCCTATCCTGGGCTGGCACATGATGTAATCTCTATAAGTATGGCATTTCGCCTCTTTTGAAAGGAGTTAGAGAGTTATACTAGAGTTAGACAGGCTATAGAGGATTAGATTTTTAGAGCCAAAATTTAGAATTAGGAGTTAGTTTTATTTTCAAGCAAGTGTTGTAATACAAAATATCAGAATTGTTGCTATTATTGGTCATTCAATACAAGTGAAGACATTGTGCTATTATTGGTGGCTTCTTTGGATTGATTTTTCTTGCATGGTTCTTATTCTATCTTTGAAATTTCTTGGAAATATCTAAATGTATTTTAGATTTAGATTTAAATGATCTAATGATGCTTGTGATTTAGTACTTGGAGTGTTGTAGCAATCTCAGGTTCATACTTTGGGAAGCTTCTTGATTTTTGGATTTATGTGCAAGGTCAACCTATACCTAATATTTGTGTGCTTAGTTCAATTGTGGGAATTTATCCAGTTCAATTGAAGGAATTCCCATGATCTGAAAATCTTTAATTCCTTAGAAGATTGCACTGTTTATGTGAGATTTTAGGTATAGCCTCGGTTAAGTAGAATTTTTTTTTGAGGGATTGGTTTGTTCCAAGTATTTTATCATTAGTACTATTGATTTTAGCAGTAATATTAATCTTAGGATTTCTGAAACCCTTATCTTTTGTTATTTCTTTGAACTTTGGTTAGGTTTAAGAGTTTCAAATCTGATAAGTTTAGAAGTTCCAACATTTGTTTTGTAAGGTCCCTTTGTGATTACCAACATTTTCAGATTTATCACTAAGTTGCTTTGTTGCATTGTCAAGACCTGACATTGGAAACCTTGGGGTTATCTCTTTTCCCATAGATATTGACCTTTCAAGAGAGATAGAATTCCATATTTTGTTTGAGTTGTTGTTGTGCAAAAAACATCATCAACAAGGTCCACCTATAGGTAGGCATTACAAATATTTACTTAATAAAATCACACATATATGTGTAATAATGTGAATACCAACATTAAGAAGTTTAGTAATGTATTTGCAACAAAATTAGTTATGTTATTCATATCTTTACCTGTACGTGTATTAATCTTAATATTAGTAGTGGGGAGTGGTGATTGATTTAAAAATGAAAGTGATAATGTTATAAATAGTATACATGTAAGTGAAATAAATTAAATACTAATTTTAAATGGTTGGTATTAGTGTTAGGATAATATCAATAATGATATTAGTCATAATATGTATTCATATTAATATTAAACATTAAAATTAGATATTGAGATTTATGTTATTAATAACCATATTACTAACAAGAGTTCTAATATTAATACTAGTAATACAACTAATGGTATTGGGTTCAAGATATTTTATTATCACTAAAAAATTAATAATGATATCTCCATAGTTAATAATGGTATTCATGTTTATATCATTGTAAGAATTATTTTGGTGGATATATGATAACATCCCCTATATTAGAGAAAGGGTTCAATTTTGTCATTGTTATTGTTATGAATAAAGATTTATTAAAATTAGTATTATTATCAACATTGCATCCTTTATCCCCAACAAAATGGATATTAATAATAACTTTAGCTTTGATGCAAATAATGACCTCAAAATTAAGTTAATATTGTGAATAATCCAAGTGTTATAGGCTAATCACTAATCAGAATTCTAGCATTAGCTCAAACATTACTATTAACTATGAATAATAGTATTAATAATGATGAGTTAATATTTTGACTATATGTCATTATCATTTCATTGTTGTGTTAATTAAAGGGTAACTTTAGATTCGAGACAAGAAGAGGAGGTTGGAAACAATCAACATGAGGAGAAGCATATTGTGGAAGAGGTGAAAAACATGGTTGAAGATAAGGAGAATATGAATGAAACTCCTATTAACTTGGAGGATACTGTAATTAATATTGAGACCCTTGTAATATTGATAATATGAAAGAAAAGGAAGTGAATGCTATTAATTCAAGAATGGAAAGGATAGAAGAGAGGATGGAGCTACTCGAAAGGATGTTGTAGAAAGAAGATAACTCAAATAGGTTTCAAGTGATTGAGGAGGCAGTAAGAAATGTCTATAGGGTTATGGATGGTGTAATAAAAAGGGTGGTGATGACTACTATATCTAGACATGGCAAGACCAAAAATTAATAAAGAAAAATAGGATGAATTCAATCGATCTGGGAAGATGGATACCAAGGATAGCCTCAAGGAAATGGTGGGAGACCTAAAGATGGCTTGGATCCTAATTGAGGAAGCTTAGTCCTATATTTTGTGCCTAGTTTTTCTTTTTCATGTCTTTTGTTAAAAGGTTTTTTGGTATCCTTGTTAGGTTAGTTTTGGATAATGGCTTGATAAGCCTTAACTATTTTAATTTACACTATACTTTTGATCCAAGGACTATTGACTTGTTGAGAACTTATGATAAGATATACCAACTTTATTTAGTTTTATGGGTGAATGATAATATGGTTTCTTTAAAACTTTATATCTATTGGATAGATGTATATGTTTTCATTTTGTTGGTGTTGGTTGATGTGTTTTTGATTGGTTCGAGTGCAGAGATGTGTTGTTGTTTCTAATCTTGCTATCTCCTTGGTTTTGTTGGTTTGTCTGGGTGTTGTTTCCTTGGACTATTGCATTATTTTTGTAAGGGATCAAGGCCCTTCCCCTACTTAATCAATCAAAAACAATAAAGTAGTGCAATAATAATTCATTTATTTCTTTACATGATTATTGTTATTGAGGTAATGAAGTTTGCTTTTCGTTTGCATATTAAAAAGGTGGAGCAAAGGTAAAATGATAGAGTGCAATGGTTCCTTCACATGTTATATTTTTTGCAAGAAATATTTTGTTTTGTTTGTTTTTCCTTACTTTGGATAGGTAATTAGATGTGCACCAATTTGACCTAGGGTGATAGGGAAATCATAAATCAATGCATGGAGCATGTTCAACTCTGCATACCCATCTACTCTTACCTCCTCATTCCACACCCTTAGATGATGTTTTGACAATAACCTTGAATAACAAAAATAATCTAATGTGTGTAAGGTTATTTCCTGAGGAGAATGGAAAAGAAGCATAGCATTGATTTGATCATGAATTTTTTTTTTGCATGAATGTACACATGAATTGTGGAATTGAGGCTTTGGGCATTCACCTAGATCTTGTGTGTGGCTAGTTGATAGTGTCAACCTCTACAACACCCACATGTATATTTAAATAAACCTATTATATTTTTCAGATAGAGACAAATATGTTGTGTAAGGAAAAATAAAAGGGGATGGAGATGAGAAAGGGTGGGAGGAAGGTACAAAAATGGTGCAGGAGCACCTTGCTCACTAGATGCCTCTAATTGGCAAAATTGTAAAAATTGAACTTTCAAGTGTAAAAAAATGTAAATATTTTTAAAATTTCATGAAGTTTTCATAAATAATGTATTTTAATTCACAAATAGGTCACTAGGTGGGAAAAATATGGAAAAAAAAAACTTTGCAAAAATCCTAAAAGTTGCCAATATTGTAAAATGCAACAAAAACCAAAAATCAGGAATGTGAAGAGACAAGTGGGAAAATAGAAGGTTTATTTTGATTGGGGAAGATTAAAATCCTTCAAAAAAGGCATTGTACATTGTTTTCAAGCAGAAGGGGAATTTTGAATAAGAAAAAAATCATTTAGAAACCCCTTTGCATCCTTTAACTTTGTTTTTTTCTGTATTTCAAAATGGTAAAACATGTTTGCAGGTTGATGTACGGAAATGTACGAACTTATTTTTTAGTCTCAGTCATTGGGATTGATGCACCTATGAGTCTACTTCTTTTTTTTTTGTCTCATCGAATTTCATTGAGTTTGTAGATTTGGGCCCTTGAGTCAGCGTAGCAGCAAGTTTTTGAGGGATATGTTCCAAAGTAACCCCACCTGTATGTAAGATATGTTATAGAAGGGACAAATGGGTATCCAAAAAAGTTTTTAGGTCATGGATTGGATTTGTTATTTGAAATTTATGTCAAAAATACCTTATTTTTTGCTCTCATAAAAACATAGTGGAAGATTATGAGAAAAAACATTTGTTTGAAGTGTTAGAGTTTTAGTCTTGAAAAGTTCATTGAATTTATGGTAGTTTGGAGTCCTATTTTTCTTGCATCAAAGAATTTTTTTAAAGAGAGTCAGAGGGGGAAAGTCAATGGAGTATCCCATGAATGGAGTCTTGTTAACAAAAAATAAAATAAAATGATCTAAATGTGTAATCCAAGTGTTTGAATGCAGTGAAGTAAGTGAAGTTTCTATAGCCTATCCATTACTGAGGGAAAGAGACAAAGCAGTTTTTCATCGAGGGATTTCTATCATTGGAGGTAGAGAGATGGTTTGAAGAAGATAGTGATAGAATATGGATTCATGAATTTGTGCCATAATTGGTGTGAAGTCATGAGATCTTTGTGTAAGATGGATTTCTATTTCAAGGACCAAGGATTGATATTTTATGTGGGAAAATAAGTACCTTGTGAAAGAAAATTACCGAGTTTTTTTTATGTGCACTGATATTTTTAAATGGTCTTAAAATATGCTACCCATTTTCTATTCTTTTTATTTTGACATTGCATTGTTGTGTGAGATATAATTTCAAATGATCACAAAAAAACTAAGATATAATTTTACTATTGCATCGCCAAATGAGATGCATTGACAAAAAACTAACTGTTTTTTTCTTTGTGTCTCTCTCCACCACTTTGATAACACTTAGAGTTCATAGTTTATGATCATTGATGGATAGTTGAGGCTTTACATTTCACTCCCTCTCTACCTCCTTCCCCCTTAACCAATACATACCCATTAGATCTCTCAACCATCTCTGGATCTCTCCTACACTCTCTACCTTGTCTTCCATCCTTAGGGTTTAAGGTATAGGGTTGAGGGTTTAATGTATAGGATAACTCCCCCTCTCAGGTCTCTTCCTCCCTCTCTCCCTCACACCCCCTCTCTTTCAAGTCTCTTCCTTCCTATATCCCTCCAACCCACTCTCTCTCAATTCTCTCCCTCGCTCTATCCTTTCCACCCTCTATCCTTTGTATCTCTCGCACACCCTCTCCCTCCCTCAATTCTATCCCTCCCACCTTAACTAATCTCACACCCCCTCTCCCTCTCTCACGTCTCTCCATCCCACCCTAACTAGACAACTTGCTTTCCCTCACTCTATCCCTCCCACCCTCTATCCCTCTCACCCTATATCTCTTGGATCTCTCACACCCCCTCTCCCTCTCTCACCAATGTTAATTGAAGTCTACGTGAACTTAAAAGAGCATTCAAATTTGCAAAATGTGTACCATATTAGTAATGTTAGCATCGATCCACTACAATAAAAGAGGGTGATAAGATATTTCTATTATGAGATCGGGGAAACTATTATATTTGCAACATACATTATTTAATAAAATAAATATACCTATGATACCGCTCATATTTGAAAAATCAACCTAATTTAATTTTTTTATTTTTTCCTTCTCCTCATTCAATCCAAAATTATTTAGAAAATAGTAAGGGATATTTTTTATTTTAAAAGTTCATAGCCCCTAAAAGAAATAGTAATACGAAGCTAGAAAAAGAAGAGATATAGTATTAAAGAATTTATTTATTTTTTATCTATTTTTTAGCATGCATCTAAACTCGCACTTCATGTGCAACTTTAAAACTGGTAAAAAAAATATTGAAACCACTATTTTAATAATATCTTTTTTTAATGCTAAACAAAAATTAAACTTAAAAAATATGAAAGAATCCAAGAAAAGGATTCACTCGCTTCAAACAGATATTTATTCCAATGAAGGGTGCTAAAAAATGTGTGGGACAAATCATTTATCTGTGTGGAAAAAACCAATTTAGAATTATCACTAAAAATAGATTACTTATCCTTTCATAGTAACAGCATATGTATTGTCTGGTGTACACATCTTCCTCTATTGGTTTGCTTGTGCACTTTCTTTGGTCTACCCTTCACACTCTTCTCAAAGAAGATTAAACTTTGGTTGTTGATATAGAAGACCGTTCACCCTTACCTCCTTCGGTTTCAGATTTACCACATTTTTTTTTTAAACATTGTAGCTTTCCAAGGGAATTTAGCCTCCCATCTCTCCTAAAAATCCTCATGGGAACCAAGTTAGCATTCATGTGCCATTTTGGAAGTTCCATAAACTTTGAACTTTGAAGTTATTGGGCAACATAAGATCTTGTTCCATGAATGCAATGGTATCATGGTCCCACAAAATACTTAGATAAATCTTTTAGGTGGCATCTCCTTAGGGAGCTTCATGCTACATCCACTTCCACCCTTTTTTAAATTCCCTAATACCATCATCTATTACATATTTTTTTTTTTATCCTCCTTTGTTGTGGCTACTCCCACTACATGTGGAAGGAGTGAATATTTATCCTCCAAAACAATACACATATCACTTTCAGATCTTCTCTCATTTTCCAATACAAATATTGGTGAAACCACATCTCCTTCAACCTTGATAGCCACAACATTAACCATTTGAAAAGCTTGAATGTTGACACTTTACCTAAAGCCTCCAACTTCTCTGCCCATCCATTCATGATGTATGGGTCTTTCGTAGAACATTGAATTACCCTCTGCAATTTGAATAAAATTTCCCTCCATCAGATTGAAACACCTTTCATACATTGAATAACCTTGATAATTTTACTTATAAAAGAATGTGACAAAATAAAAACTCTTCATGTTGTCCATTTCCACTTCTAGGGTTCAATCCACACCCTTTCGCAATCAAGATTGCATATAACAGATCATTCTGTGTATCTGGCACCCCAAGAAAATCCAATGACTACAATCTTGTCAGTGAATAGAGGCATGTCCAGATCCCTCCTATCATGGCACCCACACCTTCATAAATGAGCCTTCTAAACATACACCAAGTGTGGCATGTCATGCATTCATAAATGATCCCACTAAACTGACACCAAGCGTGGCATGCCATGCCTTCGTAAATGAGCCCACTAATTTGACACCAAGCGTGGCATGCTATGCCTTCATAAATGAACCCTCCAGACACACACCAAGCATGATTTATACATCTACCCCAAAATATCTACCCCGCCATTATTTACACCGAAGGCGTATCCAATTTGAAATGACCCAGCCTTATTTCTACCATCAACAAGAGAAAAATGGTTGGGAGACGACGAGACTGATCTCATCCATCCATACAAATATTGACCAAAAGAGACATGGGTTACAGTGAAGCGCAGCTGGCAAGCAATATGTTGAGATCAAGGTTACCTCATCATTGTCGGTTTGCTTTTATCTGTTAACGATTTTCCATCATTTTTGAATTTATCATGTATGCTCACTATTCACAACATTTTTTCCCTCCTTCCACCATTCTAACATGGCCATGCATCTACAACTACACCATCCCATCACTTGTAAACTTCATAGTATTTTATGAATGTATGGGTTGAACACAATTTATAGATATCCACACACTTCTTCCATATGAATGCGCTTGAAATTTAAACTAAACCTGTTATAACTATAATTGTAGGGTTGTGATGAGTCGGTGTTACTGAATTCTACACAATCACATAATGCAGAGATGGTGGCATTTCCAAATCTAAGTTTGAGAGGATTCAAAATAATTGACAAAGCCAAAGATTTAGTAGAAAACTTGTGTCCGGGAATTATTTCATGTGTTAATATTCTTCCCCTCCTTGCTTGTTACGTCAAATGTGTTCCTTATGTGAATTGAATGACCTCCTTTTTCTCATCAATAACATGTAGCCCACGAGAAGGGATGCAAGATGATCACATCCATCTCGTTCATTCATTAGTTTTCATTGGTCAGTTATCATTTAACAATCATTCAATGGCTCACACTCTTGATTTCATAAGGATTTTGATTGGCTAAAAAGGAAATCAAATTGTGTTGCAATGGTGAAATCCAAAGCCTTGAAGGCAATATTTTTCCCTAGATTCATGCTCACGGACTTCCATGGACATACCATCTGAAAAATGGCGTAATCATCAAACATTCAAGCTGAGAAATCTTTTAAGTGGAAGTAGTGATGATTCCTCTTCAATTTCCATAGTAGAGATCTAGTGTGGGAACTTTAATACTATTGTACCCTTCGCCTGAAATCTCAATGACTGCTTAGTGGAAATGGTGAAGATTTTTGTTTGGTTTGTTTTTTAAAGATTTCTATTGTTTGCACCCGCAGAGTTGATGGCCATTCAATGACAAGATTTCCATGTCCTTGTCCATCTCAAAATCCCAATCATTGTTGTGCAGTGATTTTTCATCGTCACTGAGTACCTCAAAGGCCCATCAAACTCATATAAGATGGTAAGAAAAGACAAGATGCTGACAAACCAACCACATTTACATTTTTTGTTGCATACCCTCAACCTCCCAAAGCTCGGCGATGTGTAATGTGAACTTTTGGAGAAAATTTTGCACCCACGAAGGCCTCAAGTGGAAATTAGAATCCTTCCTTGGATTGTGTTCAAGCAAACCAAAAGCCTAATAAGTCATATTGGGTAGAAAACCATGGTTCTCATATTGGGCAAAAAATCATGGTTCCATTATAATTGAAAGTTTTGCTTTTGATTTTTTCTCTCATTTTAAATATCCAATTTGTATTGAGAATTAATAATTTTTCAAAATCAAAGGATGATGTTCTATGTGAGGAACACTTATCTAGTGACAACTTCTTGTCTATAATGTGAATCTCCTCCTATTTTGGATTGGATTTTCATTAGTATAAATTAGTTTTAGGGGTTGATTTTACACTTGTTCTTCTTTTTGGTCATGAACTACCAAGTGTAGTAAGGGATTTGCTATCTAATTGTCCAAGTAACTCTTTTTTCCATTTAATTCAAATAGATGGGTATAGAATACCCTTGGATGCCAATTGAAAGTTAGTATGCATCTGGTCTCTTCTTCTTCACTCAAATTCTACCAATAGATAATTACAACAACTCAATTCGTGGGCATGCAAGTGTTTATATCTTGGATAAGAAAAAATACCTTAGGGAGATATTTTATGATGAATTCTATAGAAAATTAGAGATTGATTCTTTGAATGCTTTGGAAGGTATGACACAAGACCTATTTGAGAACTCATTGAGAGTTATACTTGATATTTCAAATGATAGTTTTTCAATGCAATCCCATATCAAACAAGGGAACATATGTTCATGTACCCTCTTCCTCTCTCCTTCCATCTCCCCCTCTCTCTCTATCTCTACCTATCAATCCCTCTTTCTATATCTCTTTACTTCTATATTCTCTTTATTTCCCTCCCTCTCTCTATCTCCCCCTATTTCTCTCCCCCTCTCCCCTTATTTTCTCTCTTTTCTCTATCTCTCTCATTTTCTCTCCCTCCCTCTCTCTATCTCTCCCCAACTCACCTACCATCACCCCTTCCCTATCCCCCTATCTATCTCTCTATATTTACCTCTCTCCTTTTCTCTTCCCATATATCTTTATATCTCTCTTTCTATTCTCATTTATCACTACATCTCTCTTTCTCTCCCCCTCTCTCTATCTCCCCTATTTCTCTCCCCCTCTGTATTTATCTGTCACTCCCTCCCTCCTTGTCCCCTTATCCATCTCTCTCTTTCCCTCTCCCTCTTCCTAGACATCTATATCTATATCTCTTTTCCTCTTTATATCTATCTCTCCATATTTATTCTTCTATCTCTCCCTCTATCACTATCTCATTATCTATCTAGTTCTCTCTATCCCTATATCTCTCCCTCTCTCTATCGTTATCTCCCCCTCTACCTCTATCTTTCTATCTCTCTCTACCATTATATCTCCCTCTACATCTCTATTTGTCTCCCTTTCCCTCTCTATCTTTCTATATCTCCCTCTATCTATATCACTCTCTCTCTCTATATATATATCTATTGAATTATCTACCCCTCCCTCCCTCTCCACATCTTTCTTATTAAATCCATCTCTCCTACTCTATATGTGTATCTCTCTATTTCTCACTCTATATCTCCCTCTCCCTCCTCTGTCCATCTCTTTACATACATATATTTCTCTACCCATATCTCTCTATCTCTTTATCTCTATATAACACTCAATGATCCATTATCAAGAAGAGGAAAATGAAGGATTAGGATGCAAAAATGACCTTAAAAAGAAGCAAGGGGAAGGATGGATAAACAAAGAAAAAGGAACAATACTTCAAGGTGATCATTAGGTAACATCTCCATCTCCATCTTCATCTCTATATCTAACTTCCTCTTTGCCTGTATCCCTATCTCTATCTCCTTACCTCCCTCTCTCTCTCTCCCCACCTCTATCACTCCCTCTCTCTATCCCTATCTCTATGTTTCTCCCTATTGTAAACATAATATGAGCTTGTTGGTAATGGAAGTTGGTTATCATAACAATTTAGTGGTTTTATTTTATTTTTTTTGTTTATACATTGAGATGTTTGTTGCACAAACAACATCATTTTTTTAAATGGTCTACCAATTCACCTCATGTACTACACAAATTTATAAAAAAAATTACACGAATTTTTTTCCTAAATGACATTCCACACCTCTTCGACATACCCATTGCACAAAAGTGCAATTTCTAGTTAAATAAGATTAATGGCATAGGTTTATACATACCAGTAGTCGCGCATCTACACCGAGGCATTGGAGGGATTGTTTTCTTATATTATTAAAATGCTTTGCATGATGACTAGGTAATACTCCTAATGGATTCTTCTCTCCTTGCCACCAGATAGTTGTTATCATTGTCTTGATTCCTACCTCTGCAAACCTTTCATAGTATACTTACTCACACACTAAAATTTAATTTTCTTTACCAATACTTTTAGCATGTCACAATACCTATTATCTAGTTATCACATGATACTTTCCATCACTCTATTGTTTTCTAATACTACACACTTTATATTCAATATAATTGTGTACAACTTTAATATCATTTTTCTTTGAAGAGCTCTTATGTGTAAATGTTACAAACAAATGATGGTGTACATAGAAGGTAGAACCTACATTGCTATGGATTTATAGAGTAATTTAAATTCCATTGTATCTTTTAAACACTGGCTATCAATTGTTTAGAAAAGATAAGTTTAATTTGGATATTATATTGATTCATTTGTCTACCCGCTTAGTCTCGTTTATTTACACAAAGAATTTTATTTTATTTAGATTTATGTATACCCATATTTTATGTCTATGATGACCAGTGAATAGTTATGCATGTGCACTTTCCATTGCATATAAATTGCATCGTAATTTAATTAGTGTGAACCTAGTATTTTGTTAAATATGGTCAAGTGGACTATTGTACTTTAATATGAAGGATGCATGAACTCAATTCATGATTTAATACTTATTTGAAGAGATTCTGATTAAATGTTTGGTCATCTCTAAGTTTTGTATTTCCAAACTTCTTAAAATATTTAGCACAACTAAGCTTAGCTCATGTTTTTCTAATGACCTAAGATTTGTGAGAAAATAATAGTCATTATTATTTTATTTTATTTTTTTCAAGAATAAGGTTAAATTTTAATAAATCTAGTAATAGGTAGTCAAGAATTATTAAACACGACATGAAATGTCTCATAAATAGATAGGAGAATTAGTTACGCAAACCAATTATTAAGAGGGATTATTATCCCAATTTTACATTTTGCATGGTGATTAAATTCCATACATGACTACCAGGGAGAATAATGCTACATAATTGTAAGAGAGGGGGACCAACCACATCAAGGCCCCAGGTCACGGAGGGCCAAGAGTAGAAGTCTGACCTGACTTACCTCATCTTAAAGGAGTTTTAGGAAACACATGACGAGAATGATGAGAATTATAAGGTCCTTCGATCACTTTGGAGACCCAAAAATAAAAATGGGGCTAGGCGAGTTAGTTTTTTAGGTCAATAGTGTGTCTTAGGGAGCTCTTTGCTCGAGGATGAAAGTGAGGCTCCAAGATGATATTGCAGCACACTGGTGTCTCTTAGGAGTGTTGGTGTTTGTACAACTAGAGGACTAAAGACACAAGGTTGAACACAAGAAAATACTTCCACCTGTACATAAGAGAGGAAATTTTTTGGGGGGTTGTATAGGGGTATGCCTCAGTTAGATCCCCATTTTGGTGTTCCCACCTCCATGGACAACCAAGATAACAATAATAGAGAAAAAGTATGATAAATAAGGAAGTGAAGTTAAGAACACAAAAGAACTACAAAACAATGTTATGATACCTAACCAAATCGTAGAGGAGAGAAGTAGAAACCTTACCACCTCCACCAAGAGCTCACTATCCCATGGAGGAGAAAATGAGAGGACTCAAGCCTCTGATGCAATGGTGTTTGGTCCCCACTTTTTCTATGAAGTTGATGGAGTGTCATTATTGTTGCTATGGAGTATAAAGTGCTACTTAAGAGTGATATATGCTAAGAGGATGCTATGTGGAGAGCTGAATTGAATGCTTATCCCTTAAAATGAAGGAAGGAAGAGTGAATTTGAAGGAGACAATGAAGAAAAAAACCATATTCAGGTTAGTTGGTTGAAGAGGGCATTACAAATCGACCTCCAATGGGAAGTGTAATGCCTCTACAGGCTCTAGACGTAGGATCTACCAAGCACGTGAGCGTACCACGTGGACGTTTGCACGTCGCACGAGCATCCTTGAGAGTTATTCCTCTATAGACACACAAAACAAGCACCAAGTGGAATGAAGGCAGTAGGCTTATGTGGAATTTTGCCTTCGTATTTGGTTTTCTAAGGTGAGGATGTGTAAAAGGGGAATTTGCATAAGGGGTGCAAATTCGCTCCTATACAATAACCTACAAAGAGTCTTCCTAGCATAAGAGATAAGAACTAAATCCATTAAAAACATAATGAAGAATCTATAAAATATTTACTATTCATAAATATAAATGAATACATAGCCCAAGATATAGATTTGATTCTCTAAACCATATATATATATATATATAATATAGACAAATTATAATATTTTTACATCATAAAAAAATTGAAAGACCTATAATGTGTTTATCATACCTCTTTGATTATTTTAGCACACGAGCTAGGGGTTTTCTTCCAAGATTTTGATAATATAATTAAAAAAATTAGTGGCTTAGCCACTTTTATTTATAAAAAAAAATATCTACAAAATTCAAAAAATTCAAAAAATGATTATTTTAGGTCAAATTATGGTGTCCGCACACGTTGGTTTTCAAAAACAGAAATTAGGGCCAATAAAAAACTAATATAAAATATTTTTTAAAAATATTAAAAAATACTAATCAATCTTCAATTTGTTACACATCTTTATCCAAAAGGAATTAGAAAAATAATTTTATTTGGGTCAAATTATGGTGTTTGTATGTGTGCATGGTATGGTCCTAAAAAGTGACTTTTAAAAAGTGGGTTTTATACATGCCTATTAAATATTAATTTGTTTTGAATGGGTATTATAATAATTACATATTTGGAAACTAGACTCAAAATACTAAATTTCACATTACTAAATGTTTTTAAGATTCAATTTGTAAGTGCTTCAAATTCTATCAAATTGTGACAAATTCTATAAATCATTAAAAAACTTCCACTTTTTGAACATTTTGTGGACCCAACTTCTTGCATATGCCCACATGCTTGGGGTAGAAAAGAAAATATTGGAATACAAGGAAATAGACTATAAAAGATTTAAAGAATTGGCATTTGGAGTTGAAAAAGAGGCACTCAAATTCTCTTGAGATTGTTGGAATGAATTGACTTGGGAATTGAAAAAGAAAGAGCCTCATTCTATTTTTAACTAATTGGTATTAGTCATAAGGGAACATACGTACATTAAGGCTTCCCTTGAACACCAAATTACTTGATTTCCTTTGAAATTTCACCTACCCCTTCTCTTGCACTGGTCAGGAAGGAGGGGAGAACAAGGGACACTACATGGGAAAGAATATTTTTGTAGAAAGGGTTCTACCTAAAGCAAGGAGAATAAATTACCAACCCTATGGACTACATTATAGTATAATCATATGCATTGAATTTCTTGTGGACAAGCAAAAATCTAAGTTGGGAGGAGTGATGAATCTTTGAATTTTACTCTTTTCCTTGTTTAAGTTTCATACTTTTGATAATATTTTTGATGGTTTCAAAGACATTACCTAGATACTCCTAATTATTTTGAGTATTAAAGAAAATTAAGGATAATATATACTATATTGCTAAATAATTATGTGAATCTATGAATGTCTATTAATTTAATAGAGTTTTATGTTGATTATGGTTATTAATGATGAAGAGATGCCTTTGAAATAAAATAACTCCTACAACAAAGGATTTGTGAACTTGCAGTGAAGGATCTCTCAACCTACAAAAAAGGACACCTATCAACCCACAACCAAGGGGATGATCACCTATAGCACATGCAGTCTTTCATACCTAATTTGGAGGCAATGGTCAAAGATTGTGGAAATAATTTATTTATGGGTCATTCTATTTTTATTGATGTTGTCACCAAATAGAAATAGTCATTTCCAAGAAAGAAGATATTTATGATAAAAATGGTCATCGCTCATAAATAGTTACACCTTGTTGAGCATGTTTTTCTGTTATAACTATCTTCTTTATGATGCAGAGTCTTAATGTGATTGTGACACTCTCCCCTTTGCATGCTTAGTTTTTATTAGTGTTTGGAATAAGAGTGATTCATCTTCCTATGTTTTTGGAAAAAAATTAGTTGTTTCGAGTCCAATAATAATTAGACTCTTGAGATCTTGTATATATGTTAGATATTGTGAGAGGTTGAGAAGTTATATATATATAACTTAGGAGGAGGGAAGGAGAGGGGAAGAGGGGAAGAATGGGAGAGAGGGAGAGAGGGAGAGAGAGAGAGATAGGGAAAGTGAGAGGAAAAGGGAGAGAGAGAGAGAGAGAGATAGATAGAGAGAGAGAGAGAGAGAGAGAGAGAGAGAGAGAGAGAGAGAGAGAGAGAGAGAGATAATATTTAAATATTTTATATATTATTAATATTAATTAGTTATATAATATTTTATATATTAACTTAATATATATATATATATATTTATACATTAACTAAAATATTTAAATATTATACATTATAATATAATATATTATATATTATACATAATTTCGTAAGAGATTATATTAAATTATATATTATATATTAAATTATAAACTATATTGTATATTCTCAACTAGATATATTATAATAAACTATAAACTATTTATTGCATTTTAAAAATCATATATCAAAAAGTATATTACATTTTTTAAATCATATATCAAAAATTATATTACATTTTTTTTTTCAAATTATATATAAAATAAATCGGATATCCGATTTGAATCGGATATCTGATGTCTGACACAAACCCTACTACCTAGGGATTAACCTTGGGTTTGCTTCAAAATTTGGCTAGGACATGCCAATCCTAAGAAGTCAACACAAAAAACGTGTTTAACAATTTAATTTGCTTTTCTAGACTTCGTCCATGTGGTTGATGACTTTTTTTTTTACCCTAAATTGATGAAACGAAAAGGGTTTTTAAAGGAGATTCTCATATTTCCACCAATATAAATTATGTTTTACTTTGAATTTAATAAATAATTATTATTTATTTTCTATTTGAATTACGACTAAAGTATTGATTGATAGGTTTGTTGAAAAACATCTATAGCTTTCAAACAATATCATGTTTTTTGAATCCTAAACATGCATCACATCCTATGCTTCACATACTATAGGATTAAAAAAAAATTGAATTTCATGAATTTTTGACCAAGTTAAGGTGGTCAGACATACAAGTTTTTATATTTTTTAAAAGTTGTAATAAAAAAAACATGATTAATTATTTATTTAAAAAAAATTAAAAACAAATATGCATCACATCGGGACATGAGTCCCCTACTTATATCTAAAATATTATCATTTTATTGTGGTTAGGGTGGCTAGACAGACACCTACTTCTTATTTTTTACCTAAAATTTAAGTATTACTGCATTGAAATTTCAAATTTTCACCAAATAAATTTAAAAAAAAAACAAAACTAGTAGTTTAGAAACTACATTCAACTTGCTATAGATTCTATTCTTACATATTTTTGAAATAATATAGATAACTTATTCAAATTTTTACGTCAAGTTGCCTAACTCTAATTTTTCTAAATTTTCATCGCCACTTAAGGGCCTATTTTTTCCATGACGATCCTGCACATACCTAGTTGTCAGTTATCATAATGACAAGAATCAAAAATATGGTATTTGGATTTTCATTCAAATTGATTAGTTTAAATGTGATATTAGAATGTTCGAGCCGTTATTCTTGCAAATGAAAAATCACCAAGTCTCCATCAAAATTGAAATTTCTGAATTACCTATTTCTAATGTCATGATCGAGAAAGGTTAAAGAAATGAGTTTGTATTGCTCCCTAAGAGTCTTTCTACCAAGGATAAATCCATGGGAGGCCTTAGGAAGAGGATGGAGTCGATTAAGTATGACTCCTTGAGATAGAATGAAGAGATTTGTGGTTTGTTTGAGAGGGTTGGGTTTACCCCTTACTTTGCTACCATGGAAGGTTATAGTGAGCAACTGAGCTACAAATTTGTGAATGCCTGAAAAGATGGGGAAGTTCAGTTATCTGGCCTTCATTTTACTATTCATGCTAAGCTCATAGCCAAAGTGACGGGGCTTTTGTATGAAGGGAAGAAGGTGGCTAAGGTAAACAATGGAAAATATCAAACTTATATTGATAATTTTTTTAAGGATAATGAAAAAGCTGTGAGATTTCAAAATGGCTAATCTAGGATTTTGCTTCATCCACCATACCATAATTTTTTCTTCTTTGTTATGAAATACTTTACGTTGGAAGGTCATTTTTAGTCTATCCATGGCTATCACTTTCTGATTCTGAATCACATCCATCATCTTGAGAAAATTAATCTTTCATTTTTCCTCTTTTCTTTTCTGAACCAAGGCCTTACCAATGGCGCTAACCCTCCATTACACCAGGGCTTGATTTGTGAAATATGTAAATATATCCTTGCTACTACCTCACAAATAAATGTTTTTCATAATTTTCTTGAAAAACCTACTCCTAAAAGTTCTGTTAAAATCAAGCATATAGAAAGTCGACCTGACTCCTCGACTAAAGATTTTGCTAAAGCCTCCCCAATCCTGGACTCATCTTGGTTAGACCTTTTCAAATTCACTCTATAAAATCGTAGTGCTTCTCCTATTGCTTCCATTGTGAACAAGAAGAGAAAAATGTTGATTCGTGAGTTTGGGGTTGACCCCAACACTATAATGATACCTGATGACAATGACAACAACCCTAAATGTTCCACTATGGTGGGTCAAAGATCAACTTAGATTGCTTTGGTTGCATTAAAGGGGTATGCTAATAGTAAAAAATATAAAAGTTTGAAAGAAAAGAATACATAAGATTCTTTGGGCAGTAAGGGAAAGAAGGTGGCAAGGGAAGAAAAGGCTACTTCTTCTGAGGACATGCCATAAAACCTTGTTGGTGAGTCTCTTGAGGAGGGGGGGTCGGAGTCGGAGGAAGTGGAAGAATCTAGCCATGAGCAGGAGGAAGGTGATTCACAACAAGAGGATAGGAAGGATGTTGAGGAAGACACTAATATGGCCATTGATAAAGGTGATGCTACCAATAACCTGGAGGTTAGGGAGATTTCTAACCCTGGTAATGAAGATTTAAAAGAAAACATGTCGAGTTTGAATACTGATCAAATTCAAAGGGTGGTGGAAAGGATGGAGTTTTGGGGAAAAATGATGCAAAAGGATGATAATGATAGTAGGTTCCAGGCACTTGAAAATGCGGTGAAGAGTTTGTGTAGGGTCGTGGATGCGGTCATGAAAAAAGTTTCCATGGCCACTATCTCTGGACAAGGAAAGATAAAGAAACAACAAAGGAAAAAGGCGAACAATGATGAGGCCATTTTTTCTGGAAAAATGGAGCTCAAAGATAATTTTGAAGATTTTGTTGAAGACCTAGTGAAGGTATGGAGAATGATTGAGGATGCTTGATCCTCGGCCCTTGGTCCTCTCATTTTTTTTTCTTACTGCCATGAAGTTTTTTTTCTATTCTATCAAATGTTTAGTTGGTATAGACCGTAGGAGCTTAGATTATTATTTCTCTAGTTTTATTTTTGTTAAGAAATTTGGTTATCGATTGGATACTCTTTTAAGGTTATGCTATTATAACCTATTTTTGTGGGTGTATATTAAGATGAACTCGTTATATCTCTTAGGGATTATTGATAGGTTTATAAAGTTTGATGTAGTGGGTATAGGCTAATGTTTTTTGGTTGATTGGATTTGGGGGAAGTGGTTCTCTTTATACTATGCTTCCTTTGTTGTGTTGTGTTGTCATGTTGTTGGTCTCTTGACTATTGTTCTTTTGTATGGGTAAGGGCCCTTTCCTTGATTAATCGATAAAAAATAACCAAATTTATTAAACAAAAATTTTGTTTTGAAATAAAGATCCTACTATATTTTTTAGTTTAATAAATTTTACATGTACAAAAAAATCTAATTGATAGTTCCCTTATTTTTGGAGACCCACAAGTTTAAATTTGAAGTATATAGCCACTATTAATCAATTTGATTGATAAGAGAAATACCATTCAAATGGTTATTTATTTACTTTATTTACCCATAAATAATCATTTCTTAGTTTATTATTGGTTGTTTAGGTGTTATGATTGTCCATTTAATAATTTAGAGTCCACTTAATTTACCATTTCAAGACAAACATGTATGTTGGTTAATTCCAACATATATATAATTTTATGAGTATTTTATAAATGAATATGCACGTATACAATCTTCACAAATATATATCTATTTATTTAGTTTCATGTTCTTATATCATATATTAACTCTATATAAATATATACACACACATGAATAATATCTATAACTATACCCTCACATGTATATGTATGTATGTATAACATTTCAACAAAAATAGTTTTTAAATAAAAAAATGAAAATAGATTGTTGGGGCTTGTGGCCTACTCACAATAGGTCGCAACCCCCTTTAGGGGGCTTGCAACATGCCATAGCAAGTTGTAGCCCCTTGGGGGACGTAAGGCCTATAATGATAGTCATAGCCCCTCAAAGGAAAAGGAGTTTGTGACCTTGTTTACTAGGTCATGGACCCTTATATTATTTTTTTCAAAAAGAAAATTTAACTAATAAAATTATTATTCATTTATATATGGGTCTATACAAGATCATGGGGGTCTAAAAAGTGGCGATGTGAAAAAAAGGTGTTTGTAACATGCCCAAAAATGCAAAATTTCCGCCTTTGAATTTTTGCAAGCTTGGGTATAATATCCATTTTGGTTTGGTAATACCAAACTAAAACAGATATCCATTTTAGTAAAATGGGCATAACTTTTGCATTTCTTAACAAAATTTTGACTTTTTATAGGTGTTGGAAAGGCGATTGAGATCTCTATGCAATGGAATAGGTAGTATTTATATATTATGCACAAAAAATAATTATACTAATTTGAACTTCATATTCCATTTTTGAAACATCAAATGCTCACTACTTTCACATGCAAAGTCTTTTTTTCATGATTGTTTTGTAACACTCATCTCAAAATACTTGAAAAATTAGAAAAATTAATGAATAGTAAAATATTTATATTTTTTGTAGCAAGGAGATGAATAAATATTCATAAATCATCATATCTCTCTATCCCTTTCTCTACCTCTTTATATATCACTATGTCTCCCCTTAAGCTCTAAACTTATCCCTCCCTCCTTTCTTCTCTCTTTGTACCTCTTTATACCTATCTTTCTCACTCTCTCTCTCTCCTTGAGCTCTAGAAATATCTCTCTACCTCTCTCTCCATCCATCCATCCTTCTCTCTCTCACACTCCCTCTCTCTTAGGTCCTTCCCACTCCCTCTCCCTCTCTCTCTCTCTATCTCCTTCTCCTTCTCCCTCTCCCTCTCCCTCTCCATCTCCCTCTCTCTCCATCCCTTTGAAGTCTCTCTTCCTCTTAAGTATATCTCCCTCTTAGGTATCTCTCTCAAGTTTTTCCCACTCCCTCTCTCCCTCTTAGGTGTCTCTCTCTCAAGTCTCTCCCACTCCCTCTCTCTCTATCAATGTCTCAATCACATTCACACTCTCTCCCTCTCAAGTCTCTCTCCATCTCTCCCTCCCTCTCTCCCTCTCCCTCCCTCTATCTCCCTCTCTCCCTCTCAATTCTCTCTCTCCCTCTCTCCCTCTCAAGTATCTCTCTCTCTCCCTATCTCTCTCACTCTCCATCTCTCTCACACTCCATCTCCCTCTTAAGTCTCTCTCTCTCTAGTATCTACCACTCCCTCTCACTCTTCAAATCCCTCTCTCCCTCTCTCTCTCCATCTCAAGTCTCTCTCTCCCTCTCTCTCCTTTCTCCCTCCAAGCTCTCTCCCTCTCCCTCTCCGCCCCTATCTCTATCTATCTCTCTCCCACTCCCTCTCTAACTCTCAGGTCCCTCCCACTCCCACTCCCTCTCCATCTCTCTCTCACTCTCCATCTCCCTCTCTCCCTCTCTCTCTCCCGCCCCCTTTTAATTCTCTCTCTCTCTCTTAGGTATCTTCCACTCCCTCTCTCTCTTAGTTATCTTCCACTCCCTCTATCCCTCTTAGGTCTCTCCTACTCTCTCTCTCTCTCTCGGGTCTTTCCCACTCTCTCTCTCTCTCTCTCTCTCTCTCTCTCTCTCTCTCTCTCTCTCTCTCTCTCTCCTCTCTCCTTCCTTTACCTACATCTCTTCCTCCTCCCCCCTCCTCCTCTATCTCTCTCTCCCTCTCTCCCCATGTTCAGAAGGAGGGAGGGAGGAAGGAGGGAGGAAAAGGGGAGTGAGAGAGGGAGATGGAGAGGGAAGTTATCCCTAGATTATAGTTGGGAGGAGAGCACACAGAGAGAGACACAGAGGAGTAGAGATGAGAGTAGGTGTGAGAGATTCAGGAGAGGAGATAAAGAGTGAGAGAGGGAGAGTGGAGAGTGGAGATTTTGAGAGAGAGAGAGAGAGAGAGAGAGAGAGAGAGAGAGAGAGACCTAAGAGGGAGAGGGAGATGGAGAGTGGAGAGGGTGAGTGTGAGTAAGAGAGAGAGAGGGAGGGAGTGGGAGAGACCAAAGAAAGAGAAAGTGTAGTGTCCTCTGTATTGATCTTCCTGGGCATTTGAGTAAGTGTCTATTGGTGATTTCGTTGTTATTGTATTAATAAATTATCTGGTGGAGTTAATATTTTAAATGGATTTGGGTAATCAGTTAATTAAATAAAAATCGCTTTGAGGTAATTTAAATAAAATTAGAATTAAAGTAATAATTAAATAAAGTAATTCTATGAAATCTAAAGTAAATAGTTTATTATTATGTTAATAAATTAAATTTCCTCGTAAAAATTATTGTATCTAAATTGTATTTTATGATAATTGATAATCTACTATCATGTGAAGATAATTATTTATATATGGTAACAATGCTTTTTTTAAATAAATCCATGTGTTAAGATTTGAAACTAATGTTAAAATCAAGTAAAGGATAGAAAAATCTTGCTTGTGGACATGCATAGTCTTGAACTAAATGTCAAAGGGAAATCTGCTTTTTTGAGAGATTTTTACTTGATTTCTTTTTTTTGTTTGGAAAACTAATTTTTTTGGCTACGAGATAATGCTAAATTATGGGGAAGAAAATTAAGGGGGGAGAAGTATTTAATATTTTTATGTTGATTCCTAGTTTTTGGAAACAAGAAAGGGGTATGTAAGAAGATTTATATAGAACAATGATAACACCTGGATTGGTTGAAAATTGGGATTGGGAATAGAGGAAAATGGTTAGGTCTGCAAAAATAATTTTGAGGCTATTTTTCGAAAAGGAAATAATTCTTCTCGGGTTGCAATTTGGAAATTGAGATCTCGGCATCAGATCTTCTCCCGTTTCAATCCATTGAATCCAGGTTCCTTCTTGTTCTGAATTTTCCTTTGTTCTTGAAACAAATGCATGTATGTTATACTGTTTGGTAACACTACATTTCTCTGTTTGCTGATTTAGGAATTAAAACAATTAGGAAATTGTATTTTCTCAAGAATTCAAAATCTTGTCTATAGAAAAATTCCTTTAGCGTGTTTTCTGTAATCAGTCAATTCCATTTGTTTGGAAGTTTTCTGAAGCAATTTCAATAGATCCAATTTGTGCATGTTCTCTTTTTGAAAATTGTACTAGATATTGTAGGACATTTAGCACACCCTCTATGATTGGGTATTCAATGTAATACTATTTGATGGTCTAATCCGAGATGAGTCTCTCTAGCATTGGTGAAGGTCAAAAGAATTGGTTTTGTGTTAGTAGTTTGTTTTCCCTATTCGAATTTTCTTCTGTGAATATATTGATAACTCGTTATCTCTTGAAGTTTGATATTCTTGGAGACATTATGATAAACCATTTACTTGAATGGTCTATGCCTTCACATTTTTCACTATGTAGATTCTAAAGGTTTGCATTTAACTATACTCTATGTAATGCATTCGTTGGGTGCAAGTGTGTAGGAAGATATAGGTTAGATTTTATTTTGTTTGAAGTTTCTTTAACCATTAGTGAATAACCTTCAACGAGGGTTCCTAGATACCATGATTCTTACAAATTCCTACCAATCCACTCATGTGCCTTATCAATGCCTATCCACTCAACATGCATGTTTACCTGGACTGTTACAAATCTCCATTATGCCTGCATGTCTACCAGTGCATCGGTTATTCATGAATCACATTTCCTTGAGGTGTTTTGTCCAACATTTCATGAGCCCTATCTATGCTTTCACATTTTGCATCCCTGTCTACTAACACAATTACAAATACAACATATGACAAATTTCCCTAGCAGTTATGCTTTGATGAACACCCCTTTCTTAATTGGATATCTGATGCAGTGCACATTAATATAACACAAGTCTATTTTTAGATTGTTTCATTTCACATCATCAATATTCTCCTCAAGAAACTTGTACCTGTATAAAATGATGGAAATGGTTCACATCTCTTAGAAAAATCTCCTATGTAATAATCTTGTTGATATCTTTTCTTTTTGGATTATAATTGATGCTTAGTATAGTGAGTTTATACTCTAAACTGCACATCACTTTTCTTGGCAATTGAGTTATTTATATGGTGTGGCTTCATATTAATGTCCTTTCTACCTTCTATGTTAAGGATAATAGCCTTCAATCACTCTCAGATCTATTAGACCCTTTGATTCCATCAAATAAAGATTTGGAAAATCTTATCAATACATCCATATGGCTTTTTACGCATTTGATCTACCCATGGTTTAAATCAGCTCTGTAGATCTCTTGTTGGAATCAATTTTTTACATGTCTTAATCCTATTTACCTTATCCTCTATTGCATACCCTTCTTCCATATCATTTGATGAGATGACATCTCCTGAGGTTGTTCCACTAGCCACTTGTGTGCCTTGCCTCTATCACATCATTGTTGCATGAGTGGTGCTTAAAGCTTCAATTTGTAGTTTGTGATTTTCTCTCGGTAAACCTTTCCCAATGATTTGTATTTCTTTATGTTTACATTTACATATTTCTTATAGTTGATTCAGATAAATTTTATCATAGGCTGCAAACATTAGGGATGAAGTGGCGAATGAATGGAATTTGATATTTCATAATTTAAGTTGTGTTTAATTAAATCTTTCCTAATAGATTTCATTTTGTTTGCTAGTAATATTTATATAGAATGAAATCTGATAATGATCTTATGATATCTTTGATAAATTTATGTATTGCTTCTGGTTGTTTTGAAAATTCTATATATGGTTTGATTTTCTTGATTTGGGTATTACGATTTCTCTTTTTATAATTCCTTCTGTAGG
Source organism: Sequoiadendron giganteum (assembly GCA_007115665.2). Lineage (NCBI taxonomy): Eukaryota > Viridiplantae > Streptophyta > Pinopsida > Cupressales > Cupressaceae > Sequoiadendron > Sequoiadendron giganteum. Next base: position 269,536,309 of record CM021105.1, read on the forward strand.
GTAGTGTGTCGATTATATATATATATTATGTTTTGAATTATATTTTTTTTAAGGAATGAATGAGATACCATTTGATAAAAGATTAAAATGAATTCGTTAAAAATTATAGGAACATTTAAATCACTAGATAATAGAATTGTATAGATGATTAGCAAATGTCAAAGAAAATCAATAATTTAGAATAATGTCATGATATTTTTTTTTCCATTATTATCCTCTGCTAGGTAATCGTAAGTAAATATTGATGGTACTTATAACTTCCTTGGTTGAAATTGTAAGAATAATAGAGTAAATTAAGACCATAGTTTGTGAATTCATCTGTCTTTAGGAATTAGTGGATTACAAAAATTAGATGAGTTGGGAACTTAATTAAAAATAAACATAATTGATTTAATTGTAATTGGTTAGTAGAACGATCGGGTTAGTTAAATGAAATTATATTTATATAGTTGTATGGTACAAATATTGATGTGAAGGTTTTCAATAATTAAAATATAATTAATTAAAGAGTTTATTCTTTTGTATTATACTTTAGAGTACCGTAAAGCAAGCATTTAGTTATTGGATGATAAAATATTTATGTTACTAACGTTCTTATTTATTTAAGTGAAAGTTGCTTGATTATTATTATGTTAATACTTATAAATAATGGAATTACTATTGAGAATAGTTTATGTTCTATTATCCCCTTAAGTTTGTTTTGCTTATAATGTTTTGGTGCTCTTTATTTGATTAAAATCTTGATATCATTCTAAGTTGATTAAATAATTCTTAGATAAAGGTGGTAGATATTAATTTTATTGTTTTAAAGTTTACCTTAGTGGAGATAATTCATCATTTAAAGGTTCTAGAATATAAAAAGGTGTTTAGATAATTTTGCAATTTAATATAAGGGTTTCGTAGAGTTAGTATATTGAAGGTGGTTGTTTAATTGATGATATAGTAGAAATTAATCTATTGTTTGAACTAAGTGGATAAGTTAAAGCGAGTGATAAGAAAGTTAAAATAATGCTTTAATTAAGAAGGTCTTCCTTAGCATAATGTTATAGATGTGCTTTATATATAATTATTTGTAGTAATTAATGCCTTAGTTAAAGAAATGATTTTCATGTTCTTTATAATCTATCATTAGTGAGTATTAGTAAAATGATTTATGTTATTAGATCAAACCTTGTGTTTCCATTTCATAATTGAAATATTGGGTTGGATTTGAGTTAATGATTGAGGGGTTTGGTAGTATGTTTTTGGATATGATAATCCTTTTGTTTTTATTTTGAGGATGAGTAAAATGATGTTTCGTGTTGTTTTGATTCACTTTTGTATGGGCTTTTAGTTATGGGAATCCGTGTATCAGACCCCGTTATTGGGTAGATGTTTACTTACCTTCAGAGGCTAGGGGAAGTTGTGCATTGCGCATTTGTTGTTGCTCTTTTTAATCTTTTTACCTTTTGAATTTGTGTATGGGTAGTACCTTCTTGTGTTATGAGTTTCGATACTTTACATAGTCACGATATGGTCATGCCTCGTGTGTATTGTTTCAAAGAATGCCTTTATGTTTTGAGGTTGGAGGTACAGCCTTTTACTTGTCTTTGGTTTTTGGGTAACCATAGGGGAGAGTGGATCTTCATGGGGGCCAGTGTACAAGTGGTCATCCATGGAAGAGTTACTTTAAATAATTGATAACCTAATTAATGTATTTAGTGGGTTGAGCTAGTTAGCACATAACAAGACTAAAACATGCATCTCACCCCTATCGTTAGTTCTCTCAAAGGCTAAGGATGGGTGTGAATACCTGGTTGGTAAGGTCACTACCTTGTCTCCATGAAAGGTAAGTGGCCCCACATGAGTCACCCTATGGGGTGGAACCTTGATATTGGATATCTAGTTAACCATAGATGGAGGTGGCTCCTAGTGTTAGGTAGTCTAGTTAATCCACGTAGTTGGAGGCGGATCCTAATGTTAGGTAGTCTGGTGAATCCATGTAAGGCCATGTGATGACACTCTCCCACTGTGCCCATTATCTTTCTATTCTCTTGTTGCCTTTGGAGTTGTTTTAATTATTGATGTTGACTATCTTTTTATGTGGTCTTGAGTTATGTGGTGTTGGTCCTTTGTGTTTTGACCTTGTTGGGTGAGGGTCCTCCTATCATATCCTAGCATGGGGGGTGTTCCTTTGGGTTCACATGGTCGGGTGGAACATGTTACGCACCCATTGGGTTCCCCACCGATGATCGTGATATTGTGGAGACGTACTAGTTGCAGTGATCTTAGAGCTTCGCATGGAGAAGATTGCACCTTTGAAGAATTCAACTCTCTCATTGTTTTACTCTTCCTAATGTTATAAGGGAGGTAGCTTTGTAATGTAACATTGGTTTCGCATTGTTTTGTATCTATGGAAATATGTTCCACAATTGTAACTTTGAAATCTGAAGTTAAATATAATGATATGTTATTTATGTTTCTATTATCTATCTTGTTCATATGGAATGAATGTCATATTTATTATATTTATTCATGCTTCTTTCTTCCACTTTAGTTTGGTATTGTAAATCATTGTTAGTTAGTTTGGCTTCATTCATGTAGTGCACCATGTTACCCCATGGAAATTAGGTTAATACTATATGTTATATTTACATTGTATAATTGTTTAATGTTGTTGCATGTAATTGTTGTTTTCAAAAAAAAAAAATATTCTGTTAATGTTGTAGTTGTCCTATGGGTTTTACATGGCGGGGTGTTACAACATGGTATCGGAGCATTGGGTTCATACACTGGGCACTCTGGATACAATGAGCCCATTATGTCAACCTAGTGCACGCACTCATGTAGTTATGTTATCCTTTGTTAACCATTAGCGATTGACGACCCTAAACGGGTCTGTAGTTGGCATGTGGTTCAATGGTTGGGAAAACCCGTGAAAGGGATAGCACCCTCAGTGTAGTGTGGAATGCACAAATATCCTTTCTATTGGAAAACACATCATGGACCCTGGGGTAGCCTTGTGTGTTCCCGGTGAAGTGATTTGTGTGCATGTATTTATATTTTGTGCTTTTCTTTTGATGCGAGTCATTGTTGCATGAGGCTAGGTGGTATTTGATTCCTCGTTGTTGTTGTTGTATGCTTGAATTGGTATGGAGTGTAAGTTTGATCATCTTGGATGTAATCTCTTAAATGATGTTACTAAGTGAAATGATGATTATTACACCTTGATTGATGCTTGCTTTACCATTTTGGATTGGATTAACTGATGTATAAGTTTAACCAATTTCTACATGAATAAACTATAGTGCCTCTCTTGATTGCTTCACTAAATTTATACTTATTATATTATGTTATGTATTTTGAAACTTTATAGTTGTTTGTGACACCATTCTGAATGGTTTTGGATGATATTTCATTGGATTTTGATTACAATGACCTTATGAATTGATGTTTATGTTACGTTGGATTTATGGAAATTAAATTATGTTGGATGTCTTATGATTATGATAAGTTATGCAAATGATTAATTGTTGTATTTTGATGTTACTTATAATGAAATGATTGTATTTGATGCTTTGGTTATTGTATGAGGTCTTGGTGAGGGGAACATGGTAGCATCACTCGTTCACGAGTTCCCTACTACCACTGTGACTTCCTCTCATGGTGTGGTTGCTAATTGATATATACATGAATATTTTGTTCGACAACTTGTTTTATGTAGGTTGCAGGTACTAGGGACCGATTTTACCTACACTGTCAAGTCTGAGCATACCCCAAGAACCCAATGGATATGATGTGGAAATAGGTGATGACAAAAAGACCTCAACCCGTGTTTGATAACCCCAGTAATTTGTTTGGAGGGACCAAAGAGAGAGAGATAGAAGGATGGACACAGAGGTAGAAAGATAGGTCTAGAGCTCAAGGAGAGAGAGAGAGTGAGAAATATGGGTATGAGAAGAAAGGAGGGAAGGATAGGTCCAGAGTTTAAGGGGAGACATAGTGATATATAGAAATTTAGAGAAAGGGATAGAGAGATATGATGATTTATGAAGATTTTTTTATCTATTTACTACAAAAAATATATAAATATTTTATTATTCATTACTTTTTTTAAAGTTTCAAGTATGTTGAGATGAGTACATTACAAAAAAAATCATGAAAAAAGACTTTCCATGCCAAAGTAGTGAGCATTTGATGTTTCAAAAATGAAATATGAAGTTCAAATGATTATAATTATTTTTTTCGTGTACAATATAGAAACACCACCTAGTCCATTGCATAGAGATCTCAATCACCTTTCCAATTCTTGTAAAAAGTCAAAATTTCTATAAGAAACACAAACGTTATGCCTTTTTTTTACTAAAGAAGGGTTTTAGGTGTTCAAAATAGATATCTATTTCAAATGGATATCCGTTTTGTTTTTCAAAAATATGGATTCCTGCTTTCCAAAATGGGTATTTGTTTCAGTTTGTTATTACTAAATCAAAACAGATATTAGCTCGGGATTTGGTTCAGGATTGCCTGACCTGGAAAGTCAACCCAAAAAATGTGTTTTTGAAAACTTGCTTAGTTTTCCTAAGTTCACCCTTGTGGCTGATGACTTTTTTTTATCCAAATTTCATCAAACAAAAAGGGTTTATAGAAAAAATTGTCAGCTTTCCACCAATATAATTTTTTCCTTATTTTGAATTTAATAAAAATTATTATTGATTTTCTACCTACATTACATCTAAATTCTTGATTGATAGGCTGATTGAAAAACTTTTATAACTTTCAAATTACTTAACATTTTTTGAACCTACAAAATGCACCACATTTTATGCTTCGCATACTATAGGATAAAAAAATTGAATTTCATAAAAAATTTACCAAGTTATGGTCATCAGAAACATACATTTTAATAATTTTGAAAATTTCTAATAAAAAAAATCATAACTAACTATTTACATGGAAAATAATTACAAAAAAAAATTCGACACATCCTGGAGTGTGTCTTCTACTTATATTGAAATATTTAGAAAAAAATATTATTTTTTTCTTGTACTTAGGGTGGTGAAACATGCACCTACTTCTTATCTTTTTGCTGAAAATTTAGTACCACTACATTGAAATTTATATATATATTTTTTTAAAATTACTTTTTTCCAAAAAAGGACTAGTAGCCTAGAAACTACATTCAATTTTTTACAAATTTTGTTACATATTTTTCAAATTATGTTAGTAACCTATTCAAATTTCTATGTCAAATTGCCTAACTTTGATTTTGTAAATTTGCATCGCCACTTAGAGGCCTACTTTGGACCCCAATGATCATGCACATACCCATATATAGACACAAATACACATATATGTAGATATGATATCCTTGGTAGATAGTAGTATTGATTCTTACATCATTATCTAATAGAAAAAATGAGTGAATTTTATACATGTATATGTGTGTCTAGTTCCATCTATGTTCAATCAATTGATGCAGAAGATGCATGAATACAACTCAATGGGCCAAAAATCATTTATTTAAAAATTTATTGATCTAGATGTACTACATTTAATTTATCAACCAAGGAACCATAATTTCCTATATGATCTTGGCACTGTATGTGCAAAAAATAATTCTAAGTTTTCATATTAATCAATTGTGTATAGAAAATTTAATCTCCATTTGAAAGAAAAATTAATCTAAAATCAACTTTATCTAAGAAAACTTAACTGAATAACAACTATTATGAGTAAATTCTCTAGTGAGGAAAGTGATTAATGAGTCAATTTTGTTTCAACTACTTAGAATAAATTTAATAACAATTAATTACTACTCAACAATTTAGTTCAACTTCAAATTAGGAAATACAATTTAGCAATTTATTCTATTGTTAATAATAATTTAAACTATGACACACATTGTAGTTACCTCAAGTGGCACTTGCTTAAGTAGCTTCAATCCCATGTTATGAATCCTAAATATTAATTCAAAATTCCATACAAATGACCAAATCTATCTTTATTGCAACTTGAACAAATAAATTGAGAATAAAGTAGATCGATTAATAGGAAAAGTGCATGTATTCAAAAATTTATAAAAACTAAGATGCTAGCTCCTCAACCTCTCACAATATCTAACATATATACAAGATCTCAAGATTCTAATTATTATTGGACTCAAAACAACAGTCAACTTTACCAAAAACATAGGAAGAGGAATCACTCTTATTCTAAACACTAATAAAAACTAAGCATGCAAAGGGGAGAGTGTCACAATCACATTAAGACTCTGCATCATAAAGAAGATAGTTATAACTGAAAAAAATTCTCAACAAGGTGTAACTATTTATGAGTGATGACCATTGCTATCATAAATATCTTCTTTCTTGGAAATGACTATTTCCATTTGATGACAACATCAGTAAAAATAGAATGCCCCATAAATAAATTATTTCCACAATCTTTGACCATTGCCTCCAAATTAGGTATGAATGATTGCATGTGCTATAGGTGATCATCCCCTTGGTTGTGGGTTGATAGTTGTCCTTTCTTGCAGGTTGAGAGATCCTTCACTGCAAGTTCACAGATCCTTTGTTGTAGGAGTTATTTTATTTCAAAGGTATCTCTTCATCATTAATAACCATAATCAACATAAAACTCTATTAAATTAATAGACATTCATAGATTCACATAATTATTTAGCAATATAGTATATATTATCCTTAATTTTCTTGAATACTTAAAATAAGTAGGAGTATCTAGGTAATGTCTTTGAAACCATCAAAAATATTATCAAAAGTATGAAACTTAAACAAGGAAAAGAGGAAAATTCAAAGATTCATCAATCCTCCCAACTTAGATTTTTGCGTGTCCACAAGAAATTCAGTGCATATGGTTATACTGTAATGTAGTCCACATGGTTGTTAATTTCTTCTCCTTGCTTTAGGTAAAACCCTTTCTACACAGATATTCTTTCCCATTTGAATTTATGTAGTGTCCCTTGTTCTCCCCTCCTTCCTGACCAGTGCAAGAGAAGGGGTAGGTGAAATGTCAAAGGAAACCAATTAATTTGGTGTTCAAGGGAAGCCTTAATGTACTTATGTTCCCTTTGACTAATACCAATTAGTTAAAAATAAAATTGGGCTCTTTCTTTTTCAATTCCCAAGTCAATTCATTCCAACAATCTCGAGAGAATTTGAGTGCCTCTTTTTCAACTCCAAATGCTAATTCTTTAAATATTTTATAGTCTATTTCCTTGTATTCCAATGTTTTCTTTTCTACCCCAAGTATGTGGGCATATGCAAGAAATTGGGTCCACAAAATGTTCAAAAAGTGGAATTTTTTTTAATGATTTATAGAATTTGTCACAATTTGATAGAATTTGAAGCACTTACAAATTGAATCTTAAAAACATTTAGTAATGTGAAATTTAGTATTTTGAGTCTAGTTTCCAAATATGTAATTATTCTGATACCCATTCGATACAAATTAATATTTAATAGGCATGTATAAAACCCACTTTTTAAAAGTCACTTTTTCAGGACCATACCATGCACATGTACAGACACCATAATTTGACCCAAATAAAATTATTTTTCTAATTCATTTTCGGTAAAGATGTGTAAAAACTTGAAGATTGATTAGTATTTTTTTATAATTTTTTTTAATATTTTTTACTAGTTTTTTATTGGCCCTAATTTCTATTTTTGAATACCAATGTGTGCGGACACCATAATTTGACCTAAAATAATCATTTTTTGAATTTTGTAGATATTTTTTTTTATAAATAAAAGTGGCTAAGCCACTAAATTTTTTTATTACATTATCAAAATTTTACAAAAACCTAGTTCAAAAAGGAGCATACCGGTAGGAAAGAACCAGGAAGAAAACCTCCAATTATAGCTCTGATCCAAGGATATGTATTCAAAGTTTGGGATACAAGGTTCCACCAAAAATCACCACCACCCTGACATTACAAAAACCCATATCGAAGGGCCCAAAAAAAAGAGGCAACCAACTGATCAAAAAACCCCCAAGACAACCAAATACTTTTTTACAAGAATAAAAAACTAGCAACATATCAAATCATTCCACCACCCCAACACGTTAACTGGAACTCACTTCATAGTATGAAGAAGGCAACAAATGCTCCAAAGACAAATTTTCTTGTTTTTCTTCAATATTATCATGGATGTTCTTACAGATGAAATGTTGGTTATTATCGTGACTAACAAAGTTGTGCTTCTTCCTTGCTTTTAGCTATTTTGGAGAATTTTTATTGGTAATCAAGTCTGACCTCACTTGTGATATATTTGTGGTGACTACTATGGGTTGTATTTGTCTTATTGATGAGATTTCTCTGGAGGTCTGGGTGGCCAGAGTGAATCTATTTCTGGCTCTTCATTTTCTACTCGATGTGGCTGCAAGGTCTCAAAATAAAACATCTTCTCCACTTAAGAAGTTAAAGGAAAAGTTCTCTTTGGAGCATTTTATGCCTTCTTCATACTACGAAGTGAGTTCCAATTAACGTATTGGGGTGGTGGAATGATTTTTTATGTTGTTGGTTTTTTATTCTTGTAAAAAGGTATTTGGTTGTCTTGGGGGGTTTTTTGGTCAGTTGGTTGCCTCTTTTTTTTGGGCCCTTCAATATGGGTTTTTGTAATGTCAGGGTGGTGGTGATTTCTAGTGGAACCTTGCATCCCAAACTTTGAATATGTATCCTTGGATTAGAGCTATAACTAGAGGTTTTCTTCTTGGTTCTTTCATGTCGGTATACTCCTTTTTGAACCAGGTTTTTATAAAATTTTGATTATATAATAAAATTATTTACTGGCTTAGCCACTTTTATTTATTAAAAAAAACAATTGTTTGTAGATATTTATATATATATATATTGATGTCATAGTTTTTTTTACAAAAGAATTAACAAATTAAAAGTTATTAAAAAACTAAAAAAACCTCGACATTTCATGTTTATGGACCAAATTAATTATAAATTAATTAAAAATAGAAAACACAATCTAATTATAAAAAATTACATATTTAGAAACTAGACATCATAATCTATAATGGGTTTTAATTTCATAAACCAATTTTGAAAAAAACCATCAACTATATTGTCACATCTAGATATTTCTCTTGACATTGCCTTATTTTTTTAGTTGTAGGTCAAAGGATGATGGTTGGGTTTCCAAACCTTCTCCAAGCCTAAAACCAAATAAAAAAGAAGGTTGGGATTTCATTTTTTTTTAGAATGGGTACCCATTTCGGAACAAGATCCTGATCTAAGGCTCAGGATCTCGTTCATGTCGACATTTTTTGGTTGAAACTTCCCCTCTCCTTGGATCCAACTTCTTGCACTTACCCATGTCCACTAGTTTAGTGCATTCCTCAAATACCTCAACAAGGTCCTGTGTTTCTTCTCAATTGTTGAGGGGATGTGACTTCTCCCTTTCATGATAATATTTTCACAGTAGGCCTCTTTGATTTTCATTCTAAATGAATGAGTCTAGTGCCCTTATTTGAACACATCCCATAAAAAATAGTGGGTTCCAAGTAATATTATATAGAACCGTCAGATTATGCAAATAAAATTCACATAATTGATATTGCATGTTTGGAGTGGTTCCCTAATAAGCTTTTAAAAATAATGTTTTTGATGATAATAAAATAAGATCATTAATTGATTGACTAAATTGAAAACTCAAAAATAAATCCTGGAAGAATAGGGCATAGACCCTCACAGGTGGTCTACATCTCATTAGATGAATAGTCATGTCATCCATTTTTTCAATTTTTATCATTAAACTCATAGTTTTTGAGTTTTTCCCCTTAATTTCTCTATCATTATTCAATATGTTTATTTTTTTCTTTGTTCCATTCTTGTTGTAACTAATAAATTTTCTCCATTTTATTCCATAAATTTTTACCCAAGGGTAACAAGAGTAGGGTTTCCATGTGTTCTTGGGGAATCATTATGTTTATCAAGTTTTGGTGTTTTCTTATTTAAGTTTCTATGGTGGCCAACTGAGCCAATATTTCCAAACCTTCTCCTTGTTGATAAGGATTCAATTGATTTTCTAAATTTTTAACCTTGTTGTCCAACCCTATTTATTTTTGTTGGTACCTTTTAAAATGTTCTTCTAATTCCTATTATTTTTTAATATCTTCCTGCAACACATTAACTTCTTCTTTACCTTTTATAATAAATTCCTTTTCACCCTTCAAAAATAGGTCTTCATTAGAATCAATTGGGGAAACAAGTGTAAGGCCACTCAATCAAATATCTATAATGCATCTAGGAATCTTCTAGTAGTTGGTAACAAAGTACCTTATGGAATGAAATTCATAAATTTTATGATAGATTTAACTGTTATTAAGATTAATGATAATGTTGATTATTAAAATGACCTCCCATGAAAATTTTGTGAGATATTTTCTCTTATTAACAAGATAACATAAGTGCAAGAAATTTATTTGAGTTTAGATCTAGGGACCATGTTGGGCACCTTGGAAACAAACCCCTAGTAGTGTGCTAAAATAATCAAAGAGGTATGATAAACACATGTATAGATCTTTCAATTTTTTTATGATGTAAAAATATTATAATTTTTCTATATTATATATATATATATATATATGGTTTAGAGAATCAAATCTATAACTTGGGCTATGTATTCATTTATATTTATGAATAGTAAATATTTTATATATTCTTCATTATGTTTTTAATGGATTTAGTTCTTATCTCTTATGCTAGGAAGATTCTTCGTAGGTTATTGTATAGGAGCGAATTTGCACCCCTTATGCAAATTCCCCTTTTACACATCCTCACCTTAGAAAACCAAATGCGAAGGCAAAATTCCACATAAGCCCGATGCCTTCATTCCACTTGGTGTTTGTTTTGTGTGTCTATAGAGGAGTAACTCTTGGGGACACTTGCATGTCATGCAAACATCTGTGTGGCATGCTCACGTCCCTTGTAGATTCTTGCATCTAGAGCCTGCAGAGGCATTACACTTCTCATTGGAGGTAGATTTGTAACACCCTCTTCGACCAACTGACCTGAATATGGTCATGTTTTTCATTCTCTCCTTCAAATTCACTCTTCCTTCCTTCATTCTAAGGGCTAAGCATTCAATTCAGCTCTCCACATAGCATCCTCTTAGCATCTATCACTCTTAAGTATCACTTTACACTCTATAGCAGAAACAATGACACTCCATCAATTTCATAGAACAAGTGGGGAACAAACACCATTGCATCAGAGGCTTGAGTCCTCTCATTTTCTCCCCCATGGGATAGTGATCTCTTGGTTGAGGTGGTAAGCTTTCTACTCCTCTCCTCTACGATTTGGTTGGGTAGCATAACATTATTTTGTAGTTCTTTACTTTATTTCCTTCTTTATCATACTTTTTCTCTATTATTGTTATCTTGGTTGTCTGTGGAGGTGGGAATACCAAAATGGTGGTCTAACTGAGGCATACCCCTATACAACCCCCCAACAATTTTCCTCTCTTATGTGCAGGTGGAAGTATTCTTGGAGCTAATTGGTGAACGCGTACCTTTCTAAGATCATTCTTGCCATCCTAACTCTTTTATATTTAATTTATCATATTCATGCATATCTTTCCTACTTCATAGTGTTGTTTTGGCCCTTCAAAAGTAACTAGCTAGATCGGTGTTCTATTTTCTCATGTTCAACCTTGTCTCTTTAATCCTCTAGTCTTACAGATTCCAACACACCTGAGAGACACCAGTGTGCTGCACTATCATCTTGGAGCCTCACTTTCATCCTCGAGCAGAGATCTCCCTAAGACATAGTGTTGACCTCAAAAATTGACTCACCTAGCCCCATTTCGAGTTTTGGGTCTGCAAAGTGATCGAAGGATCTTATAATCCTCATCATTCTTGTCATGTGTTTCCTAAAACTCCTTTAAGCTGAGTTAAGTTAGGTCAACCTTCTACTCTCATCCCTCCCTGACCTGGGGCCTTGACGTGGTTGGTCCCCCTCTCTTACAATTATGTAGCATTATTCTCCCTGGTAGTCATGTATGGAATACAATCACCATGTAAAATGTAAAATTGGGATAATAATCCCTCTTAATAATTGGTTTGTGTATCTAATTTTCCTATCTATTTATGAGACATTTCATCTTGTATTCAATCATTCTTTACTACCTATTACTAGATTTATTAAAATTTAACCTTATTCTCGAACAAAATAAAATAAAATAATAATGACTATTATTTTCTCACAAATCTTAGGTCATTAGAAAAACATGAGTTAAGCTTAGTTGTGCTAAATATTTTAAGAAGTTTGGAAATATAAAACTTAGAGATGGCCAAACATTTAATCGTAATCTCTTCAAATAAGTATTAAATCATGAATTGAGTTCATGCATCCTTCATATTAAAGTACAGTAGTCCACTTGACCATATTTAACAAAATACTAAGTTCACACTAATTAAATTACAATGTAATTTATATGCAATGGAAAGTGCACATGCATAACTATTCATTGGTCATCATAGATATAAAATATGGGTATACATTAATGTAAATAAAATAAATTTCTCTGTGTAAATAAATGAGACTAAGTGGATAGACGAATGAATCAATATAATATCCAAATTAAACTTATCTTTTCTAAACAATAGATAGCCAGTGTTTAAAAGATACAATGGAATGAAAATTACTCTATAAATCCATAGCAATGCAAGTTCTACCTTCTATGTACACCATCAATTGGTTGTAACATTTACATATAAGAGCTCTTCAAAGAAAAACGATATTAAAGTTGTACACAATTATATTGAATATAAAGTGTGTAGTATTAGAAAACAATATAGTGATGGCAAGTATCATGTGATAACTAGATAATAGGTATTGTGACATGCTAAAAGTATTGGTAAATAAAATTAAATTTTAGTGTGTGAGTAGGTATACTACGAAAGTTTTGCAGAGGTAGGAATCAAGAAAATGATAACAACTATCTGGTGGAAAGGAGAGAAGAATCCATTAGGAGTATTACCTAGTCTTCATGCAAATCATTTTCATAATATAAGAAAACAATTCCTCCAATTCCTCGGTGTAGATGCACGACTACTCGTACGTATAAACCTATGCCATTAATCTTATTTAGCTAGCAATTGCACCTTTGTGCAATGGGTACGTTGAAGAGGTGTGGAATGTCATTTAGGAAAATAAATGGTGTATTTTTTCATAAATTTGTGTAGTACATGAGGTGAATTGGTAGACCATTTAAAAAAATGATGTTGTTTGTGCAAAAAACATCTAAATGTAGAAACAAAAAAATTAAAACAAAACCTCTAAATTATTATGATAATCAACTTCCATTACCAACAAGCTCATATTATGTTTACAATAGGGATAAATAGAGAGATAGGGATAGAGAGAGGGAGTGATAGAGGGGGGAGAGCAAGAGAGAGAGGGAGGTAAGGATATAGAGATAGGGATAAAGACAAAGATGAAGATAGATATAGAGATAAATATGGAGATGGAGATGGAGATGGAGATGGATATGTTACCTAATGATCACCTTGAAGTATTGTTCCTTGTTCTTTGGTTATCCATCCTTCCCCTTGCTTCTTTTTAAGGTCATGTTTGCATCCTAATCCTTCATTTTCCTCTTCTTGATAATGGATCATTGAGTGTTATATAGAGATAAAGAGATAGAGAGATAGGGGTAGAGAAAGATATGTATATAAAGAGATGGAGAGAGGAGGGAGAGGGAGATAGAGAGTGAGAAATAGAGAGATACACATATATATTAGGAGAGATGGATTGAATAAGAGAGATGTGGAGAGGGGGGGAGGGGTAGATAATTCAATAGATATATACATATATATAGAGGGAGTGATATAGATAGATGGAGATATAGAAAGATAGAGAGTGAAAGGGATAAAAATAGAGATGAAGAGGGAGATATAATAGTAGAGAGAGATAGAAAGATAGAAAGAGGGAGAGATATAGGGGTAGAGAGAGCTAGACAGATAATGAGATAGTGATAGAGGGAGAGATAGAAGAAGAAATATGGAGAGATAGAGATAAAGTGGAAACTAGATATAGATATAGATGTCTAGGAAGAGGGAGATGGAAAGAGGGAGATGGATAGAGATGGATGGATAGAGAGAAAGAGACATGTCCAAAAATATATTGGGAGAGAGGAAGATAGAGGTAGAGATGAAGAGAGGGAAAGATAGATAAGAGATATATATATATATATATATATATGGGGAGATAGAGAGAGATATATAGATATATGGGAAGAGAAAGGGAGAGAGAGGTAGAGATAGAGAGATAGATAAGGGGACAAGGAGGGAGGGAGTGGGGGAGAAATAAAGATGGGGAGAGAAATAGGGGAGATAGAGAGAGGGGGAGAGAAAGAGAGAGATAGTGATAAATGAGAAGAGAAAGAGAGATATAAAGATATGTGAGAAGAGAAAGAGAGAGAGGTAAAGATAGAGAGATAGATAGGGGTATGGGGAAGGAGTGATCGAGGGTGAGTTGGGGAGAGATAGAGAGAGGGAGGGAGAGAAAATGAGAGAGATAGAGAAAAGAGAGAAAAAAGGGGGGAGAGGGGGAGAGAAATATAGGCAGATAGAGAGAGGGAGGGAGATAAAGAGGATATAGAAGTAGAGAGATATAGAAAGAGCGGTTGATAGGTAGAGATAGAGAGAGGGAGAGGGGCAGATGGAAGGAGAGAGGAAGAGGGTACGTGAACATATGTTCCCATGTTTGATATGGGCTTGCATTGAAAAACTATCATTTGAAATATCAAGTATAAATCTCAATGAGTTATCAAATAGGTCTTGTGTGATACCCTCCAAAGCATTCAAAGAATCAATCTCCAATTTTCCATCTAATTCATCATTAAATCTCTCCCTAATCTCCTTTTTCTTATCCAGGATATAAACACTTGCATGCCCATGAATTGAGTTGTTGTAATTATCTATTGGTAGAATTTGAGTGAAGAAGAAGAGACCAAATGCATACTAACTTTCAAATTGGAATCCAAGGGTATTCTATATCCATCTATTGGAATTAAATGAAAAAAAGAGTTTCTTGGACAATTAGATAGAAAATCCCTTACTACACTTGGTAATTCATGAGCCAAAAGAAGAACACGTGTAAAATCAACCCCTAAAACTAATTTATACTAATGAAAATCCAATCCAAAATAGGAGGAGATTCACATTATAGACAAGAAGTTGTCACTAGATAAGTGTTCCTCACATAGAAAATCATCCTTTGATTTTGAAAAATTATTAATTCACAATACAAATTTGATATTTAAAATGAGAGAAAAAATCAAAAGCAAAACATTCAATTATAATGGAACCATGATTTTCTGCCCAATATGAGAACCATGTTTTTCTACCCAATATGACTTATTAGGCTTTTGGTTTGCTTGAACACAATCCAAGGAAGGATGCTAATTTCCACTTGAGGCCTTCATGGGTGCAAAATTTTCTCCAAAAGTTTGCATTACACATCACCGAGCTTTGGGAGGTTGAGGGTATGCAACACAAAATGAAAATGTGGTTGATTTTTCAGCATCCTATCTTTTCTCACCATCTGATATGAGTTTGATGGGCCTTTGAGGTACTCAGTGACAATGAAAAATCACTGCACAACAATGATCAGGCTTTTGAGATGGACAAGGACATGGAAATCTTGTCATTGAATGGCCATCGACTCTGCGGGTGAAAACAATAGAAATCCTTACAAAACAAACCAAACAAAAATCTTCACCATTTCCACTTAGCAGTCATTGAGTTTTCAAGTGAAGGGTACAATAGTATTAAAGTTCCTGCACTAGATCTCTACTATGGAAATCGAAGAGGAATCATCACTACTTCCACTTAAAATATTCTGAAGGTTTGAATGTTTGACGATTACGTCATTTTTTAGATGGTATGTCCATGGAAGTCCGTGAGCATGAATCTAGGGCAAAATTGCCTTCAGAGGCTCTGTATTTCACCATTGCAACACAGTTTGATTTCCTTTTTAGCCAATCAAAATACTTATGAAATCAGGAGTGTGAGCCATTGAATGATTCTTAAATGATAACTGACAAATGAAAACTGATGAATGAATGAGATGGATATGATCATCTTGCATCCCTTCTCATGGGCTGCATGTCATTGATGAGAAAAAGGAGGTCGTTCACTTCATATAAGGAACACATTCGGCGTAACGAGCAAGGAGGGGAAGAATATCAACACATGAAACAATTCTCAGACATGAGTATTCTACTAAAGCTTTAGCTTTGTCAATTATTTTGAATCCTCTCAAGCTTATATTTGGAGATGCCACCATCTCTGCATTATGTGATTGTGTAGAATTCAGTAACACCGACCCATCACAACCCTACAATTATAGTTATAACAGGTTAGTTTAAATGTCAAGCGCATTCACATGGACGAAGTGTGTGTGGATATCTGCAAACTGTGTTCAGCCCATACATTCATAAAATACTATGACGTTTACAAGTGACAAGATGGTGTAGATGTAGATGTATGGCCATGTCAGAATGGTGGAAGGAGAGAAAAAATGTTGCGAATAATGAACATACATGATAAATTAAAAAATGATGGAAAACCGTTAATAGATAAAAGCAAACCGATAATGACGAGGTAACCTTGATCTCCGCATATTGCTTGCTAGCTACGCTTCATTGTATCCCATGTCTATTTTGGTCAATATTTGTATGGATGGATGAGATCAATCTCATCATCTCCCAACCCTTTTTCTCTTGTTGATGGCAGAAATTGGTTGGGTCATTTTAAATTGGATATGCCTTCGGTGTAAATAATGTCTGCAATAATAATGGTGGGGGTATATATTTTGGGGTAGATGTAGAAATCATGTTTGGTGTGTGTCCGGAGGGTTCATTTATGAAGGCATGGCATGCCACGCTTGGTTTCAGTTTAGTGGGCTCATTTACGAAGGCGTGGCATGCCACGCTTGGTGTTAGTTTAGTGGGATCATTTATGAATGCATGACATGCCACACTTGGTGTATGTTTAGAGGGCTCATTTTTCAAGGCATGGGTGCCATGATAGGAGGGATCTGGACCTGCCTCTGTTCACTGACAAGATTGCAGTCATTGGATTTTCTTGGGGTGCTAGATACATGGAATGATCTGTTATATGCAATCTTGATTGCAAAAGGGTGGAGATTGAACCCTAGAAGTGGAAATGGACATGAAGAGTTTTTTATTTTTGTCACATTCTTTTTTAAGTAAAATTATCGAGGTTATTCAATAAATAAAATTTGTTTCAATCTAATGAAGGGAAATTTTATTCGAATTGCAGAGGGTAAGCAAATGTTCTACGAAAGACCCATACGTCATGAATGGATGGGCAAAGAAGTTGGAGGCTTTAGGTAAAGCGTCAACATTCAAGCTTTTTAAATGGTTAATGTTGTGGCTATCAAGGTTGAAGGAGATGTGGTTTCCCCAATATTTGTATTGGAAAATGAGAGAAGATCTAAAAGTGATCTATGTATTGTTTTGGAGGATAAATTTTCACTCCTTCCACATGTAGTGGGAGTAGCCACGACAAAGGAGGATAAATGAAAAATATGTAATAGATGATGGTATTCAGGAATTTAAAAAAGGATGGAAGTGGATGTAGCATGAAGCTCCCTAAGGAGATGCCACCTAAAAGATTTATCTAAGTATTCTGTAGGACCATGATACCATTGCATTCATGGACCAAGATCTTATGTTGCCCAATAAATTCAAAGTTAAAAGTTTATGGAACTGCCAAAATGGCACATGAATGCTAACTTGGTTCCCGTGAGGCTTTTCAAGAGAGATGGGAGGCTAAATTTCCTTGGAAAATTGTAATATTTAAAAATTAAATGTGGTAGATCTGAAACCAAAGGAGGTAAGGGTGAACGGTCTACTATATCAATAGACAAAGTTTAATCTTCTTCGAGAAGAGTGTGAAGGGTAGACCAAAGAAAGTGCACAACCAAACCAATTGAGGAAGATGTGTACACCAGACAATACATATGCAGTTACTATGAAAGGATAGGTAATCTATTTTTAATTTCAAATATTTTTAGTGATAATTCTGAATTGGTTTTTTCCACACAGATAAATGATTAGTCCTATGCATTTTTTAGCACCCTTCATTGGAATAAATATCTGTTGGATAATCCTATTGAAGTGAGTGAATCCTTTTCTTGGATTCTTTCATATTTTTTAATTTTAATTTTTGTTTAGGATTAGAAAAAGGCTATTATTAAAATAGTGGTTTCAAATTTTTTTTACCAGTTTTAAAGTTGCACATGAAGTGTGGGTTTAGATGCATGTTAAAAAAATATAAAAATAAATAAATTCTTTAATACTATATCTCTTCTTTTTCCAGCTTTGTATTACTATTTCTTTTTGGGGCTATGAACTAAAAAAATAAAATCTCCCTTGTTGTTTTCCAAACAATTTTTCCAAATAATTTTGGATTGAATGAGGAGAAGGAAAAATAAAAAATGATTGTTCAAATATGAGCGGTATCATAGGTATATTTATTTTATTAAATAATGTATGTTGCAAATATAATAGTTTCCCTGATCACATAATAGAAATATCTTATCACCCTCTTTTATTGTAGTGGATCGATGGTAACATTACTAATATGGTAAATAATTTGCAAATCTGAATCCTCTTTAAGTTCATGTAGACCTCAATTAACATTGGTGAGAGAGGGAGAGGGGGTGTGAGAGTAGTTAAGGTTGGAGGGATAGACTTGAGAGAGGGAGAGGGTGTGCAAGAGATACAAAGGATAGAGTGAGGGAGAGAATTGAGAGAGAGGGGGTGGGAGGGATATAGGAAGGGAGAGACTTGAAAGAGAGGGGGTGTGAGGGAGAGAGGGAGGAAGAGACCTAAGAGGGGGAGTTATCCTATACATTAAACCCTCAACCCTATACCTTAAACCCTAAGGATGGAAGACAAGGTAGAGAGTGTAGGAGAGATCTAGAGATGGATGAGAGATCTAATGGGTACATATTGGTTAAGAGGGAAGGAGGCAGAGAGGGAGTGAAAGGTAAAGCCTCAACTATCCATCAACGATCGTAAACTGTGAACTCTAAGTGTTATCAAAGTTGTGGAGAGAGACTCAAAGAAAAAGAAAAGTTAGTTCTTTTTCAATGCAGCTCATTTGGCGATGCAATAGTAAAATTATCTTAGTTTTTTTGTGATCATTTGAAATTATACCTTACACAACAATGCAATGTCAAAATAAAAAGAATAGAAAATGGGTAGCATATTTTAAGACCATTTAAAAATATCAGTGCACATAAAAAAAATAAAACCTTAGTAATTTTAATTCACAACAAGCTACTTATTTTCCCACATAAAATATGCATCCTTGGTCCTTGAAATAGAAATCCATCTTACAAAAAGATCTCACGACCTCACACCAATTATGGCACAGATTCACGAATCCATATTCTGTCACTATCTTCTTCAAACCATCTCTCTACCTCCAATGATGGAAATCCCTCGATGAAAAACTGCTTTGCCTCTTTCCCTTAGTAAGAACTAGGCTATATAAATTGCACTTACTTCAATACATTCAAAAACTTGGATTACACATTTAGATCATTTTTTTTTCTTGTTAACAAGACTCCATTCATGGGATACTCCATTGACTTTCCCCCTCTGACTCTCTTTTTTTCCTCTTTAAAACAAAAAATTGTTTGATGCAAGAAAAATAGGACTCCAAACTAACAAAAATTCAATGAAATTTTCAATACTAAAACTCTAACACTTCAAACAAATGTTTTTTTCTCATAATCTTCCACTATTTTTTTATGAGAGCAACAAATAAGGTATTTATGACATAAATTTCAGATACCAAATCCAATCCACGACCTAAACCTTTTTTTGGATACCCATTTGGCCCTTATATAACATATATTACATGCAAGTGGGGTTACTTTGAAACATATCCCTCAAAAACTTGCTGCTACGCTGACTCAAGGGCCCAAATCTGCAAACTTGTCTTAAGTAAAATGGCCATAAAACACTCAAAACTCAATGAAATTTGATCAAACAAAAAAAATGAAGTAGAATCATAGATTTATCAATCCCAATGATTGAGACTCAAAAATAAGGTCGTACATTTCCGTACATCAACCTGCAAACATGTTTTACCGGTCTGAAACACAGAAAAAACAAAGTTAGAGCATGCAAAGGGGTTTCTAAATGATTTTTTTATTATTCAAAATTCCCCTTCTACTTTAAAATGATGTACAATTCCTTTTTTGAAGGATTTTCATCTTCCCCAATCAAAAGAAACCTTCTATTTCCCACTTGACTCTTCACATTCCTAATTTTTTCTTTTTGTTGCATTTTACAATATTGGCAACTTTTAGCATTTTTGAAAATTTTACTTTTTCCATCTTTTTCCCACCTACTAACCTATTTGTGAATTAAAATACATTATTTATGACCACTTCATGACCTTTTACAAATATTTACATGCTTTTACACTCGAAAGTTCAATTTTTACAATTTTGCCAATTAGAGGCATCTAGTGAGCAAGGTGCTCCTGCACCATACAATCGACCAAAAAAACCTTTCCAAGTCCCTTGGGAATGTATTAATATAGATCAGTCTAATTCAAACCTACAAACAAACATTTACCTTTACCAACTTTTCTTGGACTGTGTCTCTATTATTTTCTTGTCTTGTCTTTGTCTCAATATTGCCTTCAACTTTGTCTTCATCTATGTCTTCACTTGTCTTTTACGATCTCTCTTCTCTATTTCTTAGGTTCACAATAATATTCTCATCTAATCCCATTTGTGGAGTACTCTTCATGCTTCAAACTCAAGTGCTTCTTCAAACTTATATCCATCTCCCTCACTGCTTCACAAACTCACAACAACAAACTATCCATCTTAGCCAACAATAGATCCTGGAAGATGCACCTACCCACTCTCTCCTCGGTGGTGTAACTCTCTCTAAAAATTTCCCTAGCATAATCTCTATTGGAGGAAATTCAACATAGACTCTTCCTTGTTTGTAACCAACACACTCTTTGGCAACTTTAAGATGGATCAAGCACCTGTAACCAAACAACTTAACAAACCACAAAAATTTCAACCTAGATCTTCTAGGATCTGATACCAAACTGATGCAATACTAAGAGGACTCCAAAATAACACAAATTCATTGAAATTTTCAAGACTAAAGCTCCAACACTTCAAACAAATGCTTTTTCTCATAATCTTCCACTATGTTTTTATGAGAGCAACAAATAAGGTATATTTGACATAATTTTCAGATAAAAAAATCCAATCCACAATCTAAAACCTGTTTTGAATACCCATTTGGCCCTTATATAACATATATTACATACACATGGGGTTACTTTGGAACATATCCCTGAAAAACTTGCTGCTACGCTGACCCAAGGGCCCAAATCTGCAAACCTGTCTTAAGTAAAATGACCATAAAACACTCAAAACTCAATGAAATTTGATGAGACAAAAAAAAATGAAGTAGACTCATAGGTGCATCAATAAAAATGACTGAGACTCAAAATAAGGCTGTAAAGTTTCGTACATCAACCTACAAACACGTTTTACCAGTCTGAAATACATAAAAAACAAAGTTAAAGCATGCAAAGGGGTTTCTAAATGATTTTTTTCTTATTCAAACTTCCCCTTCTACTTGAAAACGATGTACAATGACTTTTTTGAAGGCTTTTCATCTTCCCCAATCAAAATAAACCTTCTATTTTCTCACTTGACTCTTCACATTCTTGATTTTTGGTTTTTGTTGCATTTTACAATATTGGCAACTTTTAGCATTTTTGCAAATTTTGCTTTTTCCATATTTTTCCCACCTAGTGACCTATTTGTGAATTAAAATACATTATTTATGACAACTTCATGACCTTTTAAAAATATTTACATGTTTTTACACTCAAAAGTTCAATTTTTACAATTTTTCCAATTAGAGGCATCTAGTGAGCAAGGTGCTCCTGCACCATTTTTGCACCTTCCTCCCACCCCTGCTCATCTCCATCCCCTTTTATTTTTCCTTACACACCATATTTTTCTCTATCTTACAAATATAATAGGTTTATTTACAATATAAATGTGGGTGTTGTAGAGGTTGACACTATGAACTAGCCACACACAAGATCTAGGTGAATGTCCAAAGCCTAAATTCCTAAATTCGTGTGTACATTCATGCAAAAAAAAAATTCATGATCAAATTAATGCTATGCTTCTTTTCCATTCTCCTCAAGAAATAACCTTACACACATTAGTTGATTTTTTCTATTCAAGGTTATTATCAAAAGATCATCTGAGGGTGGGGAATGAGGAGGTAAGAGTAGATGGGTATGCAAAGTTGAACATGCTCCATGCATTGATTTATGATTTACCTATCACCATAGGTCAAATTGGTGCACATCTAATTACCTATCCAAAGGAAGGAAAAACAAACAAAACAAATTATTTCTTGCAAAAAAGATAAGTTAAGGAACCATTACACTCTATCATTTTACCTTTGCTCCACCTTTTTAATATGCAAACAAAAAGTAAAATTCATTACCTCAATAAAAATAATCATGTAAATACATAAATTAATTATTATTCCACTACTTTATTATTTTTGATTGATTAAGTAGGGGAAGGGCCTTGATCCCTTACAAAAATAACAAAACAGTCCAAGGAAACAACACCCAGACAAACCAAGAAAACCAAGGAGATAGCAAGATTAGAAACAACAACACATCTCCCCACTGGAACCAATAAAAAACACATCAACCAACACCAACAGAATCAAAAAATATACATCTATCCAATAGATAGAAATTTTTAACGAAACCATATTATCATTCACCCATAAAACTAAATAAATTAGGTATATCCTATCATAAGTTCTCAGCAAGTCAATAGTCCTTGGATCAAAAGTATAGTGTAAATTAAAATAGTTTAGGCTTATCAAGCCATTATCCAAAACTAACCTAAGAAGGATACCAAAAAACCTTTTAACATAAGACATGAAAAAGAAAAACTAGGCATAAAATATAGGACTAATCTTCCTCAATTAGGATCCAAGACTTCTTCAGGTCTCCCACCATTTCCTCGAGGCTATCATTGGTCTCCATCCTCCTGGAACGATTGAATTCATCCTATTTTTCTCTATTGATTTTTTGGTCTTTCCATGTCTAGATATAGTAGTCATCACCACCCTTTTCATTACACCATCCATAACCCTACAGATGTTTCTTATTGCCTCCTCAATAACTTGAAACCTATTTGAGTTATCTTCTTTCTACAACATCCTTTCGAGTAGCTCCATCCTCTCTTCCATCCTTTCCATTCTTGACTTAATAGCATTCACTTCCTTTTCTTTCATATTATCAACATGACAAGGGGCCTCAATATTAATTATAGTATCCTCCAAGTTAATAGGAGTTTCATTCATATTCTCCTTATCTTCAACCATGTTTTTCTCCTCTTCCACAACATGCTTCTCCTCATGTTGATTGTTTCCAACCTCCCCTTCTTGTCTCGAATCCACTACTTTATTGTTAACATATAGCTTATCCTTTAATTAACACAACAATGACATGATAATGACATATAGTCAAAAAATTAACACATCATTATTAATATAATTATCATAGTTAATAGTAATGTTTGTGCTAATGTTGGAATTTTGATTAGTGATTAGCCTATAACACTTGGATTATTCACAATATTAACTTAATTTTGAGGTCATTATTTACATAAAAGCTAAAGTTATTATTAATATCCATTTTGTTGGGGATAAAGGATGCAATGGTGATAATAATACTAATTTTAATAAATATTTATTCATAACAATAACAATGACAAAATTGAACCCTTTCTCTAATATAGGGGATGTTATCGTATATCCACAAAATTAATTCTTACAATGATATAAACATGAATACCATTATTAACTCTGGAGATATCATTATTATTATTTTTAGTGATAATAAAATATCTTGAACCCAATACCATTATTTATATTACTAGTATTAATATTAGAACTCTCGTTAGTAATATGGTTATTAATAACATAAATCTCAATGTCTACTTTTAATGTTTAATATTAATATGAATACCTATTATGACTACTATAATTATTGATAGTATCCTAACACTAATACGAACCTTTTAAAATTAGTATTTAATTTATTTCACATGTAACATTAATCCTTCTGAGAGAAGCTTATGTAAATTCAGTTTCAACAACTTGCATAAACAGATTCTAGCCAAGAAACATAAAACATGAAAGATGAAATAGAACAATGAACACATATATTTACATGGGGAATACCCTTTTGAGTAAAATACCCCACTCCAAAATCCCAGATTTCCATTATATTATTCATGTAATAGAACAGTTACAAATACAACTCAAGCACTAAGCCTTTACAAATATTACATCTTATTTCATTCTGGAGACAAACTAGTAGCAACCCTGTTCTATTTCCCTCTCTCCTTTTTTACATTTCCCTGATCAATCTCTTCGTCCATTACAAACTTTACACTATTACAATACTATCACACAGTGTACAAAGAAGATTCACAAAGAGAGAGAGGAGTCTCCTCCTTTAGAACAACATTCCCATTCTCCTTCTCCAACCCCAACCGTCGAACATTACAGAGAGTTTCATTTTGTTCACACTCTCAAATGGTATGTTGATCTTCCAATGGTCACAATAGTCCAACTGCCAACAATTTACATTCTGCTTCTCTCATTGCTTCAAAGAAATCCACATAGGACAGTCATTCATTCAAAATTTTGTAATCGGTATATGTATCTATGAGACACTAGTCCATGTCTCGCCAATGCCAAATTGATCATTTGACAATCGCTCATTGCACAGTCTTCTAACGCTCCATTGCTCTGACTTGGTGAAGTCTCACCAACCAAAAGATCATCAGGCTGAGATCCTACCTCAGAGGGAGTCTCCAAAGCTCCTCTGATAGTTCATGTCATACCGATTTGTTTGTTCATCTCACATCAGGAAGACTTGCCCCGACCATTTCCATCGACTAGACCAATACAATTGGAATGATAATCCAAAGCTAGGCCAAACACCTAGGTTACTCTGATGCCACTTAGGAATGATCTATCAATAGGACTTACTTCGATCCCAAACCATCGGTTGGACTTAAACCATCGGACGAAGATCTCAAAGCTATACTAAAGTCATGTTTCACGCTGATGAAGAATCATCGACAAGCCTCACATCGACCATACCCCATTGGTTGGACTTCAACCATCGAACCAAGAGACAATGTTGCTATTCAACCACCTATATCCTACAAGAGACCAAGAGATAACCATACAATTTCCTTTGTGCCTCCTAAAATCAAACAAGTTTATAAGACCAAAGATAAAGTGGTTTCACAACCCGTCGAGGTCCCTTGTGTTCATCCCCTAAGGGAATAAAAGAGAGTGATGGTTGAGAAACCCGCTCCTACACCATCACAACTTGAAATCCATGCAATAAGAAATAAAAATGTTAAAGAGTGTAGGCATAGATGTCATGCTATTACTCGCCAATTATAAGAAAAGAATAAATCAACTCAAACAAAGCATGATGATTCTCCACCTTTTCCACAACATGAAAGTTCTACACCACAACAAAATCATACAATGAGCATTATCATTAGGCCTCATGTTGTAATTAACTTGGATAATGATGATGAGAGTGCTAAAATTGATGAAGAAATTCATAATGAATTAATTTTTTTATTTTCCACTTCTATGAACTTAGATGGATGCAATCAGGATTATCCTCCTACAAAGAGTGAATCAACATGTGTTAGACTTGGTGATTGTCCTAGTATGGGACTTGCCATTGCCCCTTTGGCTATTTATCCACCTTTCGTATATGATGAACAAGATTGGGATGTAGATGAACTTCTATAGGTTGTCTTTCATGTGAAATACTATCTTTCTTTTTCTTTCTATATTATTTGTGATTGCATGTATGTAATGTGATCCCTCGTATCATGTTGCTTGGTGTGTCTTTATGTTTGTGAGATTTCTTTGGATGACCCTTGTTACTTTGTTGGTGTAGGATACAAAGGAATAAAATCTATCATGATATTATTTTATTTGTATTTCCATTCTTCTATTTGATTTAATCATTATATTTTCTTTTGTCTTATATTTTCCTTTTGGGGAATATGTAAGGTGTTGAGATATCCAAGTCTCTTCCATGTTGACCCAAAAAAATTTATTTATTTTTTCACTCTATGTGCCATTCCTCCTTTGGGTTTGTTCTTCCATGAAGTATTTGGGGAATGATGATGGTTTCAAGCTCTATTATATCACTGTAATAAAGACATGCACTGATCTTGAATCCATGGATCCCTTATGTTCTATCTTTTTGGATTACATGTGGGGGAAACCTCATTTTTCATGATGTAGGTTTATTTAGAAACATATCGTTGGCATAGAGATTTCCAAATAGGCTCTCATGTCCATTTTATTAATTGACATTTATCATTTTATACTTTAAATTAGTTGCTCACGACATGGTGTTTAGCAATTCCTTTAAAGTTGGGGAATACATTGGAATTATCTCATTTTGGCATTGATATTTTTGGGCTTAACTTTTGCTCACAAAGGTTGGACTTAGTGTAGCATTGGAATAACACATTGACC
Source organism: Sequoiadendron giganteum (assembly GCA_007115665.2). Classification (NCBI taxonomy): domain Eukaryota; kingdom Viridiplantae; phylum Streptophyta; class Pinopsida; order Cupressales; family Cupressaceae; genus Sequoiadendron; species Sequoiadendron giganteum. Next base: position 269,562,981 of record CM021105.1, read on the forward strand.
ATTTTTTTTTACCTTATAAAAGTTATTGAGGAGTATAATTTTTGGTATGGTTGATGTATGGGAACACACTTGTAGACCTAGTGCATCTTTCCCATTTTCCACCCCTTTTTTATGGGCACATACCTTGTAGACCTAGTGTGTGTTTCTCATTTTTCTTTTGGGGTTCACTTACTATATACTAGACTGCACTAGCCCTTGTGATCATACTTTATCGTGGCATAACATATCTTGCTAGTCCATCCTCTTTCCTTTTTCTTTTTGCATTGGATTTGACATTGTATGCTTTTGTATCTTGTGCACATATCTTACACATATTGTGTGTCCCTTTGTCCTTATGTTGGTTTTCCATGGGATCATTAATCCCGGGGGCTTGATCATCCTCCTTTATCTTTTTCATCCTATCTTTCCAAAACGGGTACACTTGGACCCCTCTTGATGCATATTTGTCTACTTTAGTGTGAGTCTCATTGTAAGTTCATACTCTCACTTAAGTGGAGAATAAATATAGTGTAGGAAATTTTATACCTTTACAATTTCACACTATGTTTGGGTTCCTTAATTTATTGGACTTAATTAAGCTTCTAATTTGCTAAATTATGCATTCCAAATCCTTATTATTCATGTTTTCTGAAAGGGAAACCAATATAATTAATGTAATTAATATTTTAATCACCTTGGAATATGTGTGTCCTAGACTTATAGGCCAAGACCCATCCACCCAAGGGTGAATAAGTTCCCTTTAAGTCCTAAGACTCATTTTTAAATATGTTTTTGGTAGCATTTTAATTATTCAAATTCATCTTGCAAGTGTCAACTTTTTTAATGTATTTTTTGAGAAATTAAATAAACACATATAAATACATAGTCTTTTTATCAATTAAAATCTAAGAAACATTACAAGACACACAATCAAGAATTTATATAAAAAAATATTATTGTCAAGAGTATTCAAGAGAAAATTTATCAGTCATCTATTGCAACCATCAAGATCCTGACATCGTGTTCAAGATTATGTGTGTTCATGAAATCTTGTGAAGGATAATATGCATTGTTGATCCTAAAGCATCCAAGCATTTTCAAGTGTCCAAATCCATCAATCAAATAAATATCAAGATCCTTGGAGAGATATGTTTGTCTTCAATCCTCTAAGGGAATTCATTGAAGGTTTCATGATTTCTAGCAAACATTGTTCATTCATCATTTCCTTCTCCATTTTTTGTTATCTTTCTATCAAGGTTTAATTACCAAACTTGGGGTTTGACTAAGGAAAACCCCCATTCCAAAAATAAAATTCTCTTTATGTATGTGCAGATTATAGGTTGAAGAAGGATTGAAGATATTGAAGAGCAATTTTGTATTGCATAATTTGTCATCATTGTTGTCAACCCACAGAAACTAGGTTGCAGAATTTATTTCTGACTTTTCAATAGTGGGACCTACATAAAATAGTTTAGCTAAAATCTAGCACCAAAGGACTGTAAAATGTGTTTTCAATAGCCCTAACCAGGACCCATTCACCCTAGGCCGAACCTTTGCATCAATAGGCCTCAAAAAAAACTTTTGGTGATAGGTGCTTGTGTCCTAACCCTTCTAAAACCTATCTACAAACTATGATTTTAGTTTTTGTATTTTCAATAATTTTCATTTTAGGTATAAGGTCTTATTGTTCATTTAGTTTGAACATTACAAATCATTCCAATTTGGTTTCAAGTCTATCCTATTGTCCTAAGGACTGAAATTAGGTCTAATTGACTCACCATTGAGGTTGAAAGCCAATATTTACACCTTGTGATATCTTTCCTAATGAAATGCCCTTAGGGGAAGAAAAAAATAGAGAAAATACCCCCTTAACATTAAGGATCTCCTTTCCCAATATTTTAGTATTTATCTCCAATACACACCAAGATCGGCATACATGTTCTAGATCAACTTGGTGTAGAAAGTATGATTCCATTTTGATAAGACTTTAACTCATGAGCCACCAACACCTTTGGGAAGACATATAGTGTCCCATTTAAAAGAGGAATACACTTAGTTTCATTGGAACCACCCAATCATAATTTCTCTATTATTTTATCTAATTCTTGAGAGATCTTTAAGAGGATCAATAAATGATACATCATAACTATTAGAATGTATTATATCATAGATTTAAGAACTAAGATTCTCCCATCTAATTTCAAACAATTCACTTGCCATGAAGAATTTTGTGGCAAGCATTAATGGTGTCGTCACATATATTAGTATGTAGATCCCCTTTAATGAGAGGAATAATAGGGTAGTTGCAATGTAGGGAAATTATTGAAAATACAAATCATCCAATAATAATCATTTTTATAGATATTGGATTGTGAAAGAAAAAGATACTTTATTTCTAAGTGTTAATTATCTATCTTGAGATTGAAGTAGAACCAACATACCTTTGATAATATATCATCTTATTTGAGGCACACCCTTTCATATATGGAAGTGTAGTTGGTGAAGTATTGTTTTGTGATTAGAAAATTTTATATAATTTCAAACATAGATGGGGTAGGGGTTCAAACACATAGGGTTTTATACTAAATTTGGGATATTTCACCAAACTTACTATAAATAGGAAGGGAAAATGAGGTGAATGAAACTACATATTCTTATATTTCATTCAGGAAATGAGATCACTCAAGTCAAAATCCACTCTCAACCCTTAGGTGAGTGAGCTCTCTGAGGAATCTTTGGAGTTTCTCTTTTTCTATTAGGACAGGGGTCTAGATCAAGCAACACTTTGGGGAGAAAGATTAAAAATATAAAATAAACTGCAAAATGCAATCTATAAATTGGATTTAACAGATTAAACATAAAACTGAAGGAACCTGCAAAGTTTCTAGCAGATCTAGAAGGGAAAAATGTTGTGTACCTCTCATAAAATGGTGTTTTTAGAAGTTGTCTCGGGACTCATTCACCCTATGATGAATGGTTCCTAGGTAGGACTCTTAAAAATCTATTTTTGGGTCCTCTATTGTTGTTTCTACACTTCCAAATTCTTGAATTTCACCATCGGAAAGACAAAAATAAATTCAAGATCCGAGTTTCTGTGAGATGACAACAAAGGTGACAACTTTGATAATTTTGCAACATTTAAGATCTTCAACTTTTCTTCAACCTACAAATTTGCAACACACAAAGAGAGGGGGAAAATGTTTTACTTTTGGTGAATGGGGGTTTACCTTGGTCAAACCCTATTTTCGTAATTAAACCTTGAAATGAAATGAATAGCATGAAAGGAATTATGAATGAACAACTTTGTGTCACAACTCACCAAACCCCATGAATGAACCTTGGAATGTAGATCTGCAACTTGCATGAAATGGATTCAATGGATGTGGATCTTGATCTTGAAACTTGATTGAAAGCAATTCTTTTAATACTTGAATGGATCATGAAATCTACATCACCATATTAGCTCCAATAACATGCATGATGCATGAAGACTTTGACATGACAATTAGATCTTTATTTCTATGATAATTCTTCACTAAATCTGCTCTTGAAGGCCTTGAAATTCTCTTGAAATCCCACTTTAGCTCTTGCAATTGAACACTTGAAAAATTAGATGAAACATAGTGAAATGACCTTACATTTATAGATATGTAACATTAATTTCCCAAAATACAAATAACACAAGCCAACATGTGAATATGGATTTTAATATGTTAAAATAATACCAAAAACACAATTTAAATTTAGGTCCTAGGTCTAAGTGAGGACCCATTCGCCCATGGGTGAATGGTTCCTAGATCACTCACCTAGGACACACATTTCTCAATGAGAAGTGTTATGTTTAGGCGTTAATGAATGTTGGGTTTCCTCTTTGGAAAATATAATTAATTAGGCTTGGATTTGAGTTAAAGGGACCAATTAAGGTAAATTAACCTCAATAATTAAGGGAGCCCTAAATAAGTTTCAAAGTGTAAAGAGGTACACTCTACAACACTAAAAATAAGGCATAATTAAGTCCATTTTAATTAATACGGCCCTAAACTTAATGTGAATATGTAAAATACATATTATAACACTAAATTAAGGTATAATTAAGTTAATTTTAACATGAATTCCATATTAGGTGTGAAAATGTAAAAGGGATACATTTTTCTACACTACATTTAGCCCCCACTTTAGTGAGAGGGTAGCCCCGTGTCAAACTTACACTAAAGTAGACATTCAAGACACATATGTATGCAACAGTGACAAATATTCTCAATCATACAAAATCAAAGACCTATAATAAAAGGTGAGAACAAGGGTGGATCAAGCCTTGATCATCTAACATGATGTGGAACACGTCTCAGCTATTTGTCCAAAGAACGGTCACAAGTATAACTCAATTTTCACTATGCAAATGATGCATGCACTCACTTTGGACTAATGGAACCTCAAGTCATCCACTAGGTGAGCCCCCAATGGGTGGCAAATGAGATAATATTAATAGGCTCCCATACCATATAAATCTATCCCTCTGACAACTTCAATAAGGCACCATAAGAACTTAGGGCTTCATAAGGCCCAACAAGCTACGTTATGCTAAGCACTTATGAATAGGGCAAGGCTCCACTGGCAAGAAAAGTGTGTTATGCTTAGTGGCCTTGAAAGGAGGGGTTTGAGATTTACAAGGTTAACAAGCTGAATTATGCTAAACACCAATGAAAAAAAATGCAAGTAAAGGTTTGTTCAAAGGATTCTTGCTTAGTTCGTGTAAGGTCTCTTCTTAGGGAACATCGTGCCTAATGTCTCCAAGATAGGATCAATCTAGGAATAAGAGAATCACAACTTACACTAACACATTTGACCCCAATTTCCGATGAAACCTTTTGACGAAAGCTATATAATCAGATGTATCGTCGGGAACTTGTGTGAATTTTCATTTTTAAAAAAATTTTATCCCGACGTTCATCAGAATGTCGACGAGCCGTTTTTTTTGTCTACGTTTCAACGAAGATTTTTTGCCGAAATTGTGATGGACATGCAAAGTTAAATTGTGGTGGGCATAAATTGAAATGAGCTCCACTATTTATTGCGACAATGTTTTGCTCAACGGTTTTCTTGGGGAAAATCAGAAGAAACTCAAGAAGATTATCGCCAGGTTGAGGGTAGTCATTGTCTTTTTCTAGAATTCATTTGTGAAGTCAGATTTGTACTTCCAGGTTTGAAAATCATATTTTAAAGCAACATCTCATCAGATTTTATTTTTAGTCTTGTGCATTTTTAGGATTTCATTTCCAGATTTTAGACCTGGCTTCACAAATTCTTTATAAGGGAATTGTTTATAACTGATGGAAAATTCTTGATGGATTTGGACAAAGATTATATTTGCAAGGTTTCAATTTTAACCCTAATGATCAATTTGCAATAGATTTGGGATCCATAGCTAGATAATATCAAAGGTGTTGGTTGTTTTTTTATTGTAACCAAGTTTATCTTCTAGACACATAGCATATAAAATCTCAGATAATACTGCCTTACAATACAACAATTTAGTCTCTGGAGAATCTTCTTGTTCATCCCGTCCACTGGAGAATAACTGTTGCATTTGCCAAACTTTGAAAACTTGCACCAAAACTGCCACCAAGACATAGCCAAAATTTGTTATAACCATAACCGCCGAGTTGTTAACTGCCGGTTGTAGACTCTATCCTATTCTTGTTCAGTTAAGTACTTTTCTACCCATCCTTGATGGTGCAAGAGCACGTAGGAAACACTAGGCAATTAGGCAATCTAGTTTTGATTTTTGTCTTTGGTATGTTACCATGAAGGTCGTGTTGACCATTGGGTTAGAATTAGAGGCTTAGGAACAAGTCTTGATCATTAGTGATCATTAGGATAAGGAGTGGAAAGGCTTAATGAGTTTTGGAACTCATTTGTATAGATTTACTATAAATTGGCCACAATGGGATGAAAAGAACCTAATAGGAATACCTCCACACCTCTGCAAATTTAAGTTCTAAATTTGGAGTATGATAGCCTTTAGGGTGGATTAAGGGTTAAGGAAGATTTGGAGACATTGCACCAAGATTGACTTGGTAGGTTGATTTGTGATGGTAGTGGAGTTGGGAAGGAGAACCAGGGGAGCCTAAACAAGAAGGTCCTATAGGTTAAAGTGGTGAAGTAAGACACCAAGGAGGTCTTACAAGCAAGACCTAGAGCAAGAATCACAGTGACTAATTCCTCCAACCTCCCTATCACTTGATATTCCTCATCCGTTGGCCAATTAAAATTTACCACCTAATTTACCTTGGCACTGTAAGGTGAATACTTTACTACTACTTGATTTGCCTCCCTTTCAAAAGATTCCAAAAATGTGCTAGTGTTAATGATTTTATCCATACTACTCATTAGCATGTCATAATCTGAGTCATCACAAATCAATTTGATTTTTGCATTGATGATTTCATCTACCCTGTCCTGCCATTGCTGTAGTGATCTAATATTTCCTTGGGCATCTACAATATTTGGTAAAGATGTGTCACTCCAGTCATCAAAACTCTTTACCAAATCTTTAATCCTCCTGCTGAAATCATCAGGTAAGGCCTGGAAACCTTGCAGCGACTTCACAAAGTCTTGAGTAGGCCTTAATTATTGAGGCCTATTAGCTGCATTTTGAGATTTTCATTTCCAGATTTTGTTGTGCAAATTCAATATTCTGATTTTAAGAGTCTAACAGTTAGAAATCATAGTAAAATCAAAATTTAATAATTTTTGGAATTAGCATTTGAAAGTGTTTTTTGGGGTCATTAACTTCATACATCTTCTCTTTTGCAGGGGTGGTTGCATGCCAAATTTTTTTGGTCTAAAATATCATAATTATTATATTTTGTTACCTGTGTATGATTAAAAATTATTGGAGTGTGAGTTTGATATTTTTTGAATATCTAAATATTCAAGCTTGGTAAAGAAAAATCATGTCAGATAATATTAGTCCAGAACAAAATGAAGAGACAGTTGCTAGATTGTGGGCTATATTGAAAAGAAAGGGTGATGGAAAATGTTATTGTCCTTGCAATAATTGCAAGGGCTTAAAGATGAGAAGACTTTTAATCACAATATCTGAGAAACATTGTAGGAAGCATGGTCACGTTGAAGGGGGGCATGATTATCATCCATTGGTAAGTTGTTCATTATATGTGTTTATATTGATTGAATTTGTAAATGTTTATATTGTTTTAACATTTGATATATATATATAAAATCACTTGATCATGATCATGGTTTATTTTTGTCTATCATTATTATAAAGGTGGGGTGCCCTAAGGCACATGATATGAATTATCACGGCCCGAAGAATGTGGCTTTGCAAGCAAAGGAACATGGAGCTGTGAATATCGAAGATGAAGTTAATGATCCTATGGAAGAAGATGATCATGCTCCAAAAAACACAATTGAAGATGATGGTACAAATACATTGATCCATGACACATGTAGTGGCACATCTGATCATGTTGATCGAGATGACTTTGATGATGTTCATGATTTACCTGTACTTGAGAAGGCATACGAGCCCCTTTATGAAGGCTCCCAAACAACTCTTCTCTCTGTTGTATTGTTGCTTGGTGAACTTGAAGGTTATGAATGGTTTATCCAACATAGCAATCTCACGGATGTTAAGGTATGTCATATATGTCATCTTTTTTCATCTATTTTAATTGTTGTTAGTTCATCGCTAGTAAATAAAGGATGAAGTATGTACCATTAATATTCTTTATATTAAGAAATTATTTTTTGTTGTAGATTGATTGGTGAATTTTTGTTACCACCATCAAATATTTTACCTCTCTCATACCGAGATTTATCTGGCATTATGAAAGATATTGGAATGGAGTATCAAGCAATATATGCATGTCCCAATGATCATATTATATATCATAAACAACATGAATTTGCAATAGAATGCCCAGAATGTCATATTAGTAGATATCAAACAGATCAACTAACAAAAAAGGTGCCTCGCAAGGTTCTTCATTATATTCTCATTATTCCACGTATGCAACAATTATTTAGGTGAGAAAGCTTAGCGCAATTTATGGATTACCATGCACGTAATAGAAGTGGAGATGAGATTCTTTGAATGCCTACAGATGGTTCTGCATTTAGGGACATGGAGGAAAAATGGCCACACTTTAAAGAAGAACCTCGTAATCTCAGGCTTTCATTGGCAGCAGACGGTGTCAATCCATTTGGAGAGCTGAGATCTATTTACTCGGTGTGGCCTGTTTTTGTTATCAACAATAACATTCCTCCATGGATGTCAATAAAGAGGGAGCACATAATGTTGGCAATGATTGTTCTAGGTATTTTTTTACATCAATTTTCTTTAACGTAGTAGCATCTCATTTGTCTTATTTGTTGCATAATGACTTATATGTTTTTTCATTTAATAGTCATGTACATGAATTTATATATATTGCAGTAAAATGGTTATAATAATTATGTAATGTTTATGTTCATTCAACTAGGTAAGTACCAAGTTAAAGATATGAATGTATATATTGAGCCTCTTATCGACGAGTTACTAAAGTTATGGAATGGCGTCACTATGTATGATGTATCTAGACCAATAGGACAAAGACAATTTCAATTCCATGCAATGCTTGTATGGACAATTCATGATGCCCCAAGGCTAACACATTTTTCTAGTATGTTATTGTTGGTGTTTTTTCTTGTAAACTAGGTTTGTCTCCTAATCTACCTATGGAATTGCCAATTCCAATCAAGGGGAGCTCGGAGGACCTAGACCAACTGACGAGGATTTTAACAATAACCTCCTACACTTCGAGCTCTACAAAACCTAGGAGGGTGGTCCCTATAATGTGTTTATGATCTCTGCACCAAACTCATAAACAATCATTAACAATTCATAGATAATCCCACAAATAGCTCAACAGAATAGGACACTACTAGAATGAACTGTCTATTCACTAGTAATATTAACTAGTTGGAGCGTGAGATGATTTCAACATTGCTTCATAACTCATGATAGTCATTTTAATTGCAGTTTGGCGGAAATCCCTAAGCAAAGACATACAGTCATAGAGCTCTACAAACTTGATACAATTTAGATCAGTGCCATATACCATTGGGGAGTCAAATTTACAAACATTTAAGATTCAAGAACAGATTTAAATACTTAGCATATATGATCCTTGGCAATATTGCATTACAATAGTGTCAATCCCTGTCCCAGCCCAATACTTCTTATCAAATCCCCTTACAAACATACCCACTTATGATTTCATCCAAGCATTTTAATTAATTCTTTGAATTAAAGCCAAAACAGAAAAACATACACATCAGAGCAATGTGATGAACGCCATAATCCTTGATTATTCTATTCAAAATTATGATATATCTGTACAGAGGAGAGACATGAGCTCGAAATATAAAATCATAGCTCAAATGCTAGTACTATTATGAACATCAAATCTTCATAAACTAAAAACCCATTACAACACAACCCCAACCTAAATTGCCTTAGCATTCAAAACAAGTTCTTACAATCTGCTCTGCAACTATACCTAGACTTGACCTTCAAAAATATCTAACTTTCCAACCTCTACTTTCTGGCCTTGAAATCCTTCTTATAGAAAACGAAGGAGCAAACAAGCATTGGGCCAGAAATTACACATGTCACTGGTTGATTGGACCACTATGTGCCAATTCAAAACTATGATTAAAACCACCAAGTCTTGGAGCACCTTTCCATTGATTCTACTCATTACAAAATAACCGCCGCATTGGCTACACCTCAAAACCTATGCCCAAAGCCGCCATGGAAACAAAACCATAATTAGTTCTACTATAACCGCTGAGTTGTTTGTTGCCGATAATAGGTACCGTTTCACTCCTCTTCGGTTAAGTACTTATCTACCCAATTCTGATATTCTTCATCTATGGGCCAGTTAAAATTCGCCACCTCCATCACCTTAATATTGTAAGGTGTGAATTTTATAGCAACTTGGTTGGCCTCTCTCTCAAATGATTATAAGAATATACTGGTATTAATTATTTTTTCCATGCTACTTACCAACAAGTGATGGTCTGATTCATCACAAATCAATTTGATTTGCACATTAATGACCTCTTCTGCCCTATCCTACCATTGTTGTAGTGTCTTGATGTTTCCCTATGCATCTACTATATCTGGCAAAAAAGTATCACTCTAGTCATCAAAACTCTTTACTAGATGCCTAATTTTCTTACTCAAATCATCAAGTAGGGCTTGGAATCCCTTCAATGATTTCACAAAGATTTGAGTAGGCTTCAATGACTGGGGCTTGTTATTTGCATCAAATCTGGAAGCTTTAAACATAATATCTAGATCAGTGGCCCAAGGGATCCACTTCTCAACTAGAGGTAGAACCACTTCCCGATCTCTATTAATATTCTACAATCCACCCAAGAATAAAGAATATAAAGAATGAACAGATGGCAGCCTAGAATCAACTTTCTCATTTAAATGCCTCAAAATAGTGTCAACCACCTCATTTTGCTTAGCCACAACATCATCCTCACTCGCCCTTAGGGTAGCCTATAATTCTGTGATCTTATTCATCATCTACCTTTTGGTTGGGTTTACAAAATACTCCATTTCCTCTTCAACTGGTCCTGGCACAGGGCTCTGGGAAGGTGTCTGAATTGGGGACCCAGGAGTAGAAACAATTAGGATAGTAGGGGGTAATGACCTCGAAGTAGTAGGTAGTGTTCCGACGGTAGGGGAACTAGAATATTCTCCTACCTGCCCATGTTTTAATCTATCTACCTCAGATTGCAGCTCAACATTTCTCTACTGCATCCTACTATACTCCCCAATTATTGCATTATATTTTTCCATCAAGCTTTTCCTTTTAGCCTCTTCTCTTTCAGTTGTCTTCTGGGCCAATTTGGCCACATTCAATCTCAAGCTTGTGGCTTCTATTGTTGAGGTCTCAGAAGCTCTCTTGACAGTAAGCCCACCCCTTAGATTTGTGCTAATCTCTATCACGTTTGGCTTTCTACCCTGTGGTGCCAGTGCCCAAATGGCCAAAGTCTCATACCCTTCACTAAAAGCAGAGTCTTGTAGGGATACTTTGACCTCCTCTTCACTACTCTGCATAGGGTGCTTGGATTGCATAATAGCATGAAATGCCACATCATTAGCTATATCCCACTCAGGGAGGAGTAAGACACCAGCCTAAGTTACAATTCTTTGTCCTTCCTCAGGAGTGATGCTCTTGAATTGCTCCATCAATTTAGCTTTGACTTCATCATCATTCTCCTGGTCAGACCTATCAGGTCTTGATTCTCTCTTGCTCTTGCACTTTTCCTGATATTCTTCTAACTTCATTCTCTAAATCAGCTGCAAGAATACATAAGTTTTCACAAAGGCATCATCATCTAGGAATGCCTTGTAGGCCTCCATCCCGACATCTTGTACACACTGCCCCTTTATATCCATATCAGTAAGCAGCAATTGTGCTGATCTAGGGGGGAGGGGATACCAACCTACATTTCCTGGTTAGTAATGACTATTTCATCCATCAGAGCCTCTTGTGACTCCTCAACCCTTCACCTCTTAAGGCTTGGCTCTGATGACAGCTCCATAGGATCATCTCTAGGTGGTGAATCAAGATCCATAATTTTTATCCCTCCAGGCTTTCTGATTTCATGACCCGATTGTGATGATGTTCTCATTATTTGTTTCCCCTTTTTGTTTCCTGCCTCTTCATCACTGCTACCATCCATCTTCCTCCTGTATAGAGGTATGTCCACTGGTGGCTAATAAGGTGGCCTTGTTTCTTCAGGCCTCACCTCTAACCCTTTCATCCTCAAGTCCACTTCGAAGTTAATTTTCTTGGCCCTCAAGGTTTTCATGATTTCCTTGAAATTACTCATCAAGAAATCTATCCTTTTATGAAATGGAGTGAATTCCATCAATGGATCATACTTCGGATCCAAATTATGCACCATGGCCAGCATCTTCTCATAGGTAATCCATTTCTCCTTATTTAATTCTTGCTAGCTCAAATCAAATTCATTTCTAATTAGATCCTCAGGAAAGTTGAAAACATGAGTAAACTTGCCACCCTTAATTCTTTGCCTAAATAGGGCAAAGAATCCCTCAGGGTCATGCTACCTCTTGGTCCCACTCTTCAAGTGATATCCATCAAAATACTTATCAAAGTGAACCCATCCTCCTTTGGAAAATAAAAAATCTGAGACAACAGTATAATCAGGGAACATAGTCCCTTTTCCTCTTCCTGTCAAATTCTCCTCATGAATGCAGTCTAATTGCCACATGACCTCTGCAAATCCCATTCTTGATTGTATATTGTATGGGAGAATATGAGGAGCTCCCTAGAAACCATAAACCCTTAAAATAATGCTTACAGGGTATAAGATGATGTCACCCCAATTATGGAGCACCTTCAAATCAGGCTTCCTCACTTTAAGTCAGAGGAAATCATGCAGATCCTTAGGAATCCTTGGCACATTTACCATTAGTCTAGCTCTGAGACTGGAGGAAAAGCAGTTATCAAACTGCACAAAGCTATCACTTCCCCTGTTGCAAGATAAGTCTGCACTCCAAGCCTGCACCAATAACTTCTCTCTATCCACCTCTCGCCTCAACTCCATCTTCTCTGAGAAGAAGTTGGCATTCTTATACAAGAACATGTGCATCAGTAAGGAGTACCAAAAGAAAGGAGTACTAGAATCTCCTACATGCAATTTCGACAAACCCTGATGCATCCTTTCAGCAAGGAAAGAAGCATAGTCGTACACAACAAAAAAATTAGGATGCTGAATTTGAGCGCCCATAAACATATAGGCAATGGGCATCATAGTATTTTGGTTGAAACCTACAATTTGGCAAAGTGAATAGAATGTTGCCAAGAAATGATCAGCAAAACAACTCAACCTAAAAGGCTCCCGGTTAGTTGGGCTGATGTGAATTGTTGAACTGCTCGCCTTAGCTAGATGAGGAGGAAGCAACCTCAATCTAAAAAGGTGTCATGTCTTGGCGTATTCTTGCTTCATTTCCTCAAAGTCTATCTGGACCAGGAATGAGCTATATTCACTTAAATCAAAATCTTGCCAAATTTCATTTGCATTAACATTCAGTAGAACCCCACCATCATTATCTCTGATAATCCTTGTGACAGGATCATATCGTGCAGCCACTGCCCTGAGTAGGTCAATATCAAGAAGCACATTCGGTACCACAAGTTTTCCCATATCATACCTCCATCCATTTGAAAAAGGATGATTCACATTTCATTGCCCATACCATTCCCTAAACATTTCCAAACCTATCATTGGTACCCTAGCATCTGCAATATTATAGTTTTTACATCTTAATCCTTCACCTAAAATTGTCCCGTTCATCAAGACCAAACCCCTGTTCCTATCATATGTTGACAAAGGGAATTGATCAAGGAAATCATCATATAGATTCCTATGCAAATAGTCAATACGGCCAGAATTTTGTTTTGATGGTGTCATTTCAAACAACCAGGGCTTCTCCTAAAACCAAATTCGTGAACAAACTAGGGCTATACAGAATGAAATTACAGCAGAACCTTGCAATTTCCCACAATTCAAAAGAAATAATAACCCTAGAATCATAATCAAGAAAACCCTTGACCAACACAATACAACCCTCCACAAGAATTGCACTCAAACAGAAACAGTGATGAAGAACATAACTCACGAAAATCACGCTCTACAGAAAATCAAACCCTTGCTACAATTGCTTTGAAAAAATTTATCTTTGGCTCAGGATCGCTTCGAAAACACTTGAATGTCTTTATGGTGAAGTCAACATGAATTTAAATACTTTAGAATTGATGAAACTAGCCAGTAGATGTCTCGTTTTCCATTAAAACCTACTTGCATGTTGCGCCAACGACTTCAATCGTATTTGATGCAAGTTTAAAAATCCACCGTCGATCTCTTGTTTCCATCAGATCATCGAACGACCATCTTCAAAAAGGCTGACAACATCTCCATGTCACTATCAAGGGCCCACCATAATATGCAGTGCCAAAAGAGTACACGTGGCGCTCGCCCGTGATATCATGATCACTAAACTCCCTTCAGTTTAGGATCACGTGATGGCGGGAAACCGTTGATTTCTTTCATCAGCGATCATGATCATACATAAGAGAGAGCAACACCAACACTTATCCGTCGAGCAGCTTTTTCACCAAGGTTAAAACATCGCCATTGATCATGAGCACGTGCATCTCATATGTGGTTTAGTAACCAACTTTATAACGCTCTAAAATCCGATGCACACATAAAACACTTTATTTATTCCTTTTCTGCATTGGCAACCTGGGACACGTGGCGCCCGCCCATGATATCACGATCACCAAATTCCCTTCAGTGATGTCATCGCGATATCATGGGGAATGGTTAAGATAAACCTCAAGGAAGTCAACGATCAGTAAAATAACCCCTACAAAACATTAAAATACTTAGAAGAAAATAAGGGGAAGGGGACACTTCCTAGGGAAACGACAGTTGATGACTCAAGGTTGTTTTAAAAGCACAAGGCACGAACCGACCCAGACTTAGGTAAATAAAGGGAGGCAGGCGAAATATTAATCATTTTTATTAAAAAGGGGCCTTGCTTAGATGATTCAATGAGACATAAGTTGTTTTAAGACCTCTTCCAAAAATTAATGACGGAAAAGACCCAACCCAAAGATAGAACACCAAGGCTTCATGGAAGTAAAGCAAAGAACCAACCCTAGGTACCTTCCGAATAACAAGGCAAACCAGTAGTAAAAGGAAACCAAGGACTTTAAAAGTGAGGCTTCATCAGTTATAACATTCGACTGCATGAATTTAACGATATTTAATTTTATGAAGTAGATATCATGCATGTTTTTTAAATAATCTATTCATTATATATAATTATAAAAATTGACATATTTAATCCAATTATATATGATTTGCAGGTCTTCAAACAAAGGGAAAATTTGCATGTCCAATTTGTGGTCCAAAGATGAAATCTTGTTGTTCAAAAAGTTTAGGAAAGCAGGTGTTTGATGAGTATAGGCACTTCCTCCACATAAATCATAAGTATCGAACTACTGAAAAACATCTTTTCAATGGGAAAGAAGAGACTACATCAAAACCACGAAGAATGACACCTCGCCTATGGAAGTTGGATTATAATAGAATTAATCGTCAAGGTTATACATCGGATCAAATTGTTTATCTATCATTTATGATATGTTTTGAATTTATATTTTTATATTGTGTTGTGTTTACTCATGATGTAATTGACAATGATTGTCGTTGTTAATTTTTTTAACTTATATGCTTCATGAAGGTCGTCAAGGCATTAATGGTCAGCTTCCACAGGGATTGAAAAGTTATCCTAGATAATTTAGTAGGTTGCCCTAATATGAGCAGCTACAAATTACGCATTTGTTTGATACAATGCATATCCGAAAGAATATGACAGAAACATTATGGAAAATATTGGATGGAAGGCATGACAAAGAAAAAATTGTCAAAATTTGTAGTGACATTCAGGAAGCTAGTCATGCAATGAAAAATTTCATTCAATTAAATAGCGATGGATACCAAATTAATATAAGTTCCCTTCCTTGGTTATTAACGGGGCAGCAAAGCAATGTTATAAAACAAGTCATACAAAAATTTTGATTTCCCAAAGGATTTTCTACGAACATAAACAATATCATAACAAAGAAAGGTGAATTCGGGTCAGGGATGAAAACGCATGATTGGCATACCTTCATTAAGGTAATTATTCTGGTATATTATATATATATTTGTATACTGCATGTACTTCTCAATGTATTATGTTTACTACTTTTGGAAAAATATTGATGAAAACATCATTTTATAATTGTTGCAGTACATTCTACCTCTATCTCTCCCAGACAACTTCAACAACAATTTCAAGCAAGTTATATATGATCTTGGAAAATACATGAGGTAAGTAGTGATATTTGTTCAATTCATTTTATATTTTTGTTAAATCTCATTAATATATTTGTGCCTTGAATCACTTGTAGATGGTTGTCATCTAAAGCAATCCATAAAGAAGATATAAATTATTGGAAGAGAAGAATTCCTCATCTAATGTGTGAAATGCAAAAGTGTCTACCTTCAACATTTTTCAATGCACAAGAACACTACCTCATACACCAAGTTGAGGAGATTGAATTGTGTGGACCTGTACACACAAGGTCAATGTGGATGGTTGAGAGGCACTTAAAATTTTTGAAGGCTTTGGTTAGACAAAGAGCACATCCCGAGGGCTCTATGGTGGAGGGATACATGGTATACCAGACCATGGTGTACATTACTGAATATCTTCCTAATTTTGCAGCAAAGATCCATGTAGATCGCATTTGGGATCCCAACTCCATCAACAAATTTGAAGGGGAGTACCTGATGGGGAAAGGTAGATTGACGAAAGTGTCAAGTAATTATAAGATGGTCATGGAGATTAATTAGAATACATTTTACATTTGTTTTTTATGTATATTGTACTTATTTAATTATCAATATTCAATATTGATCAATTATAAATTAAGGTCGTATACCGTGGTAATTAACTAATTATACGTCATTTGTGAATTTTAATTTTTTTTAATATAGTTGGTCGAGAGTGGGATGCACTACATTTGTACAGCGCAAACAATCTTGATTGGATGACAGTATGGATTGAACGATGTCAACAATCTGATCGTGCATTAACATGGGAAGGTGTGGCTTCATTGGTTAAAGAAGTTCATCATAATGGAGATTCCAATGTTACACCAAGGGAAATTGATTTAGCATATGGTTTAACAGATAAACAAGTATGTATAAATATATTAATCACCCATATTATTTAATTATTTTGAATTATATTGATGTATATATATGTTGAGATTTTTTTCTTTGCATACATTCGGCCAAGAATAAATATGTTTATCAACTGACGATTTTGCAATAAATTTTGCATGTTTGACATATTGCAGGTGAAACACCACAAGGCTATGTGGTGCAATGGTCGTAAATTTTGAATCAAAAAGTTGGATGACATAAAGAAAACTTGTGATTCTGGGATAACTACAATCTTCCAGGTGACTAATGTTTCATCTAGAAGTGGCATACATCCAGAAGTCTCAGAAAATCAATACTATGGGATTTTGGATGATATACTTGAGTGTGACTTTAAGTCCTTCAAATTAGTTTTGTTCGTTGTCCTATGGTACAGGCTACGATTGAATGAAAATGATCCTAAGAGAACTGTTATTGAACATGATAATGGATTTACCATGGTTAATACAAGGTATTTTAAGCGAGCTGGAAATGAGCCCTATGTTCTTCCAAGCCAATGTGAGCAGGTATTTTACTCAGAGGTTCCAGGTAAAGCGGGTTGGTCATATGTTGTTAGACATGATCCAAGAGGAAGGCCGTTAAAGTATAATGTGGTGGAAGAAGAAGATACTGAAGAAATAGATGATGATGTAGATGATGATCAGGATCAACAGTTAGTTGATGATGTGCCTGACAAAGATGTCGAAGAGGAGGAACTAGATCATGATGATGTAGGAGTTAATATTCATGAAGATGATATCTATGTGGATGATGACATTATTGAAACTGATATCGATGACGATGATGATGATATGACCAATCCTTACAATGTTGAATCTGGATTGGATGATATAAACAAAGAGTTGGATGAAGAAGAAGATCAATGACATTGAAATGTATGAGTAATCTATGATGGAAATAATTCAAAGTGTTTGGCACATAGATGTAGTTTATAACTTGTATAAATGTGCAAGTAAATGATTGACAAACTCTACTTGAGATAGAATGACAATCCTATTTATGTGATTCTTCTTATTGATCCAATTAATACTCTTTAGTTACTATGATTGACTAGAAGGGTTTAATCTTTACTTGAAAGAACCAAATAATCACATCACACAAATACAGCAAATGTGTATCGGTAAACTGAATATATATATATGCTTGATATATCAATTTAAACAACAAAAAATCATCAATAGTATCAACTACTTGGAGCATGAGATGATTACAATGACATTTCACCACTTAAGATAGTCATTTAATTTGCAATTTGGCAGCAAGCTATAAGCTAAGACAAATAGACATAGAACCTTACAAACACATACGATTTAGGCCAGTGCCATATACTATTGGGGAGTCGAATTCACAAATATTTAGATTTCCATAACAGGTTCAAACACATAACATATAAGATCTCTGACAATATTGCATTACAACAATGTCAATTTCTATCCTAACTCAATACTTTTTATCAAATACCTTTACAAACATATCCATCTATGACTCCATCCAAGCATTTTAATTTACTCTTTGAATTAAAGCAAAAATGGAAATCATACACACCATAACAATGAGCTTGATTATATTATTCAAAATTGTGATATGTTTATACAAAGGAGAGCCATGAGCTCTAAATATATCATTATAACTCAAATGCTAAACTGTCATGAAACATCAAACCTTCATTCTGTTGGAACTGTGAAATTTTGACAAATTCATTATTTCTTCATGAACTCTAACCATAACCACAAACCTAATCCCAAACCTAACCCTAAATAAAACACATAACCTAACCCTAATTGTAGTGTTTGAGGCTAGGCTCAAACACTATATAACCTAACACATAACCTAGCACTAGAAAAAATTATTCTCCCAAACAATCTCCTCTACTTATACTCATGCCTACTAGAGTTGCAACATTCAACATTGGTGCTTCAACCATTCATTCAAAGCTAAGAATTTGAAAGTAGTGTTCATTTGTAATATAATTAATCATTTAACAATATTATAATTATTATTAAATATCTAATACAACATAGTGTGGACTTGTATAACTTGAGCCAATAATGTTCTTGAGGGAGAACTTAAAGAAAAATAAAATGATGTTAGCTTAGACTATATATATATTTTTGTTTCAATCAACATGTTTTATTGTGAGGAATGTAAAACTTAACGGAGGGTGTTGGAATATTAAGATTAACATTAATAAATTCACCTTATTAACTTATTAAAGGTGCTACTTTTCATAACTCTATAGCCTAACTATTCAATGGTCATTTTTCTAATGACTCCTTTCTCACTCTCTTGGAGGACAAACATGACATTATTTAGGATATTCAATGCCTAGATATTTTCTGGAAAGCTTTAAGGTCAAATATATAGTGGCATAAAACTCAATGTTATAGGAGATCATTCTTAGCCAACCCCAATTTGTTCAATTCCTATGGATAGAAGGGGGTTGATCATAAGGAAGTGTTGAGATTCCTAAGCATATCTTTTACCTTTTAGGTTTCTCCTTCCTCTTTAAGGAAACATATCATTTCTAGAGCTGAGAAAAATTATCATATTAAATTATGAAGCCCCTTTCTTTGGCAAGGAGATTCCATGTGTGTTCAAAAATTTTTGTTGCACACATTTCCATTACTCATGTTGCTAAGAACCTTGCAAATCCTCGTATTTGAAGATTGAAAAAATCCAAAGGTATATTTTATGGCCTCCCTTTAGCCAAGGAAAATGGTTTCACAAAGTATCCTAGGAGTTTTATCATTTCCCTCATGACTATAATAGGCTTGGCTTACTTTATATTCACTACTCTAAATGGTGCCATAATAGGCTTTGCTTGCTTTATATTCACTACTCTAAATGGCGCCATAATTTTAAATTTAATTAACATACTCTAAAACCTAACTAAAGCAGGTTGTAGCTTGTCAAATTGGACAAGTGAAAGGTCAATACCAGCGCTGAGGAAGAGTTTGGAGGAGTGAAAACAAGGTCAATACCAGTGTCGACGAAGAGTTTGGAGCTAAAACAAGGTCAATACCAGCACCGAGGACCAGGATGAGGGCACTCAGGGAAAATCGACAACCAAGGGACAATGAGTATTGTAAGTTTGGCACCCCCATTCTCTTTAACCTGCAATTTTCATGCCTAGTTTCCAAAGATCTTCTCGTACATTGGCCCCCTTTACTACTTTCTACGTGGTTATTGCCATTATATATATATAATTGAAATAAAATGAATTTCCCCTAATTCTTGGCATGCCATTTGCACTCTTTCCATTCTCTGTTGTAGGAACTTGAATATAATGGCGGCAGAAGAGGGAATATTGATTTAGTTTTTTTCTTTGGCTGTAGAGAAGAGGTGTGCCAAAATTCATGCTAGGAAATAAAGAGGCTAGGGATACCAAACACTCTCGTAGATCTAATAAATGCCTATGTTGAACCTCTATGTAGATCCCACCTCATAGCTTTCTATTCACACAAAGATGACCTTTCTTTCATTTATTTAAAAATAAATCAATCTTAAATATGCATGGTTGCATATCTCAAATGACACACCAAATTGGTATCACTTTACTTCTTTTATAAACTATCACAGAAACAGAATGCATAAATTTTTCATTGACGAATAAAACCGTTTTTCAAAACATAATTTTTTTCCCATTGGCGATTAAAACCTTTTTTGAAAGAAAAAGATATATTTTCATTGGCGAATTAAAATGAATCTCAAAATAATAAAAAAAGCCAGTGGCGAAATAAAAATCATATGGGTCGTTCGATGAATGTTCGATGGACGACTGTAGTTGCATTCCGGAAGTTAATCTCTAAAGCAATAGACTTGCGATTTGAAACCTCCGAAATATCACTAGAACCGTTAGATTTCTAGAAATCAATGGTTGAGATTTTATTACCATACAAATGGTTATAAAGTTATGTTTCTCAACGATTGGGCGACCTCGGCGGGATGCACAACTTTCGAAGTGATGACTCATTTAATGAATTGTACGATGCCATTAAGGGATGTCTTACTCTTCTCAAACACCAACTGGATAGGTTTAATGTATAATCCCCATTGGCGAATCTTTTATAATCCCCAGAAGTTTGTAGGAAATCGTGGCGAATTGCAAATTTTTTTAATCGAATAAAATATTTTTCATTAGCGAATAAAACCATTTTTCAAACCAAAATTTTTTTCCCATTGGCGATTAAAACCTTTTTTCAAAGCAAAAAATATATTTTCATTGGCGAATTAAAATGAATCTCAAAATAAAATAAAAATCCAGTGGTGAAATAAAAATCATATGGGTCGTTTGATGAATGTTCGATGGATGACTGTAGTTGCATTCTGGAATATCACTAGAACCATTAGATGTCTATTTGATACAAATTTAAATCCTCATAGTCGATCTCTTGTTCCTATCAGATCATTGGACGACCATCTTCAAAAGGCTGACAACATCTCCATGTCATTATCGAGGGCCCACCATAATAAACAATGTCAAAGGAATACACGTGACATCCGCCTATGATATCGCAATCACTAAACGCCCTTCACTTTAGGATCACATGATGGCGGGCAACCGTTGATTCCCTCCATCGATGATCATGATCATTCACAACAGTGAGCAGCACCAAAACCTATCTGTCGAGCAAATTATCATCAAGGTTAAAACATCACCGTCGATCTCGAGCATGTGCATCTCACATCTGGTTTAGTAACCCAATCTATAACGTACTAAAGTCTGATACAAATATTAAGCACTTTATTTACTCTTTTTCAGCATCGGCAACTTGGGACACGTGGCGCCCGCCCGTGATATCGCAACCACCAAGCAACCAGTGGTGATGTCATTGCGAGATTGTGGGGAACGATCAAGATCAACCGTAGGGAGATCGACGGTCACTAAAAATAACCCCTGCAAAATAATACAATTACTTAAAATAAAACTTCTGGAATATCACTAGAACCGTTAGATATCTAGAAATCAATGGTTGAGATTTTATTACCGTACAAATGGTTATAAAGTTATGTTTCTCAGCGATTGGGTGACCTCGGCGTGATGCACAAATTTCAAAGTGATAGATCTTTTAATGAATTGTATGATGCCATTAAGGGATGTCTTACTCTTCTCAAACACCAACTGGATAGGTTTAACGTAATCTTTTAAATCCTCTGAAAGGATAGATCTTAAATAAGGTATTAAGGAGTTTGGAGAAATGGATTCAGTAGCAGATTGTCACTTCCTGTTGGTAAAGTTAAGTGAGCCTACATACGAGGAAAGGTGGCAGCATTTTATTTTTGAACTCCATACTCAGAGTTTCCTCAAAATGGTACTTCCAGCCAATATCAGGGTATGGGAAGATGAAATTGTGGTCGTCATGCAACCAGATTTGAATTGGCTTGAAGAAGAGCAATTTGATATCATTTCCTAGCTACGTTTAGTGGCGTGGAAAGAGAAAACCAGCTATGTCGAGCACAAAAGGGTGATTTTCATTTTAGAAGAAGAAGAAGAACATGCTGAATTTCATAATTTGGTTATGGAAATGCAGTTGGAATTGTATAGAGTCCTGGCACCTCCAGTGGTTTAACAACATACATGAATCCTTTTGTGAATTGTGAATTTGTGACACGTAATGATAAGGGGGTGTAGTTTCAGCTTTTGAGCACTTTTTTATTTTTGATTGTACAGGGTGTGGGGTGACAGGTGACAGGTCTATGAAACCACATTTTTGGCATTACAGAGATAAAAGAATATATTTCTAAATCTGTGTATTTATCAATGCTTCCTTTTAATTATGAATGAATTGTGTTTCTTCATGATAATTGTTCAATGTTTATCTATTAGTGATAGGTCACATTCATAATGCTTATTTTTCATCTTCGAGACTTTGTGTTCAGAATCTACAGATAATTCATTTGTTAAAAGAGAAACTATCGCTTTTATTTACTGATTGTCAGAAAATCGGACTTTGTGTCATTTGTTTTAAAATATTTTGTGTCCACTTTCATGGTTAAAGTGACAAATCTATACACCAGCAAGAAAAAAGAGTTGCATTACAGAAGTAAATCTCTGAAGCATTAGACTTGTGAATTGATCACTGAGTGTGATCCGAAACGTTGATGAAAAACTACCACACAATCAAATCCAGAGCAAATATATTCAACACACTAACTGTTAGATGCAGACATGTGGTGAGATAAAGGCCCATCACTCATCACTCATTCACTCTTTTCAATGCCTTGAATCTTGATGTTGTACATTTCATTTTATTGAAATTATCAATGTTTTTGAAGAAAGTGTGGTTGGCAGTGGCAGTGGCGGTGATTAATGCCATATGTGATATGTTATTATGTGATATGATTATGAACATCTGAAGCAATTTCTTGGACAACTCATAGCTTTAATGAAACAATATTTGTAATGATTTCATATCGTTTGAACTTTGAGTGGCACTGGTGAATCGGTGATTTTGACAGCTTGTCAACTTGAGGTACATTTGGCATGTAGCGAGACGTCAATCAAACTAAACAGGTTGGTAATGGCACTGGTGGCCCATAAATAGGGATTAGGGATAGTGATTCAGTGAATAGTGGATAGTGCTATAAGGGTTTTTATTTTCTAGGGTTAATAAGGATTCACGAAGAAGATGATGCAATATTGGGGATACTGTAAATTCTCCTACCTACAGTTATGCAGTTATAGAGTAATTAGTAATAGACGAATTTCCTTCAAGTTCAGAATGGGTGGAATTGGAAAGAAGTTGATTTGGTTAACCTAAATTTTCAGACGGGTTTTGAACCAGGATGAGGAGCTCTGATGGAGATAAGTGTTACCCGAATGCATAGAGGCTGTAGGTAAAAGATGGGAGAAAATTTGCTTCTCCTCCTATATTCTAACAGCTCCCATTTCCCCAACATGGCTGGCCAGGCAAGCTCCATGCATTTATTTTCAAAGAGACATTTGTATTACGTCTTCCGTATGACTCTAATTCTCGAAGGGGATAAGTACATTTTGTATCTTCACAGCTCCCCTTTCCCCAGCATGGTTGGAAAATCCACCAGCAGAAGCTTGGAATCATGAATTAATTTTCAAAGCCACATTTGTATTACGTTGCCACCAGCAGAAGCTTGAAATCATGCATTTATTTTTAGAGTTACATTTGTAGTAAGTTTTCAGCAGCAGAAGCTTGGAAATTGGAATCAATTTGTAATCCATTGTAACAAGCAACAACTAGGAATAAATTATTAAATTTTGTCTATGTAAAGTACTAAAGTGACACACTGACATATGTATAATGTTATTTATACAAAACAGGATCTACAGTGCTACTCGTCTGTAAAAAGATATGTATAATGTAATAATGTGACATTGAAATTCAGTTGCAATAAAATAAATGGTTGTGTTATGTTATTCTTGAATCTTCGTTATTCATTTACGCTTAAGAGTAAAGAGTTGTTTTCTGAGTTCGGAACTTTGGTGTCTATTAATAATTTAATATATTCAAATCAATTTTTTTTCTTTTGAGAAATTAAGTAATATACTTGTTGCAATATGCACTTGATAATTCCCAACTTAAACCTCTAGAATCACCCTATAACTGTTAGATTTAGAAAGATCAATGGTTAAGATTAAGAATTTGTAACTTGTAGAACTAAGACGTGTCATTCACTTCAATGTTCCAATTTCAAGAAACAGAGCATTTAGAGCATTTTTAAAGTTAATATCATAAATTACTCAAGTTTGAACCATCGGATGAACATTTGATGTATGGTTGTGGTTGCATTCCGTAATGAAATGCATAGAGCAAGGGGCTTGCCAACTTAAACCTCCGGAATTACTTTATAACTGTTAGATTTAGAAAGATCAATGGTTAAGATTAAGAATTTTTAACTTGTAGACCTAAGATGTGTCATTCACTTTAATGTTCCAATTTCGAGAAACAAAGCATTTAAAGCACACGATCACGATGAGATTTTTTCAAGTCCTAGCGCACAAAATTTTAGAACTTTAAATCTATATATTTATTATAAATTATTATTATAAATCTATATTTATTATAAATTTAATTTACCAGCCCCTTGGCCTTGATGCTAATCCTAGTGCACAAAAGTTTAGAACAACTTTAAAACACATGTGCCATGTTTATTTTTTTAAGTTAATATCATAAATTACTCAAGTTTCAACCGTTGGATGAACATTTGATGTATGTTTGTAGTTGCATTCCGTAATGAAACGCTCTGTGCATTGGGCTTCCCAACTTAAACCTCCAGAATCACCCTATAACCATTAGATTTAGAAAGATCAACAGTTAAGAATTTGCAACTTGTAGTCTTGTAGACCTAACTCCTAAGGCGTGTACACTGTCATTCACTTTAATGTTCCAATTATGAGAAAAAAAGCATTTAAAACACTTTGCACTTTGAAATTGTACAGTGATTTTTAAAGTCTTCAATCTTCAGATTGCTCATTGTAGTGCACCACCCTATTCTAGATTCCACAGTTCCACTTCCAACAACACCATTTCAGTTTTCAAGCATTGAGACTCAGAATCTGGGTAAGTGAAAGAATTCCTGCGGCTATGTTTCATCATTTGACATTTCTTAAAATCTCATTTTGTCAAAGTTTGAAGTTTGGGTTTAGACTTTAGAGACTCAAGAATTCATTAAAATTAAGGAGGACTAATAGGTATTACTTATTAGGGAATTCAAATTTCACAACTTCACATTTGTGTAAGCATTAGCATGTCTACCACCACTACCACTAGAGCAAGGTTCGATAAAAAAATACATTATGCAAAATTGCTTAAAACCCCAGGTTTCACGGATGGGTACCATGATATTTATGATCCTAAAATCTATGGTAGGCGTACCTCAAAACTTAGATTTTCATCTCAGAATAAGGCTACAAACCAAAGAAAATTTGATAGTATCAGTGCACCGTGGTTAACTGGATTAAGGCGCATGATGTTACATGAAGTTTTCCCTTGCCTAGAATTTATCATGGTCTGTGCCGAAAATTATGATGATAAGAAAAAAGCAATTGTTAATAAAGATAGCCAAGTAGAATTGTTATCCATTAATGCAAAAGAACTTGGAAAAGTGTTGGGGTTTACAACTAAAGAATTTTTAAACCACCACATTGACCTAGAAAAACTTGCTAGTGATTATGAAGCAGTGGAAGAAAGGCTGAAAAATAGTTTATTAAATCAAATAGTTAAGGATAGAAACAAATTGAAAGGTGATCATAAGCCTCCTTATAATTTGGATATTTTTAAACCATGGGTTCAAGATACTATTTCCATGCTAGCATTTTGCCTCGGTCTGGATTGTAATGCCCCGCCAAATAGCCTTAAAGGAAGTTGCAATTAACATCATAAGCGAACCAATTTTTTTTTTTATAAAGTGCATTTAACATACACATTCATTTACTAGTTAACAACAACCTCTAAGGCTACAAGATTAGGATTACTTAAACCCACACATACATATTACATATAACCATAGTCTTATGAATTTTATGAAATAAACATCATACATCATAAGAATACCACATAACATAATAAGATAATCAACCAAGATACAATCTCATAAACATTATCTTAAACAATAGTTACATCACTCATTCCCAGAATGAGGCAATAGTACAAAAGATTACTATTACAAAATTCCACCTCATAAACATAAAAGGGATAAAATAACTTATACAAGCTGAAATATTACAATGCAATAAATTATAACAAGAACCGCGAGCTGTCCATCTGGATGTCTCGCCACCAAGTACTAAAGATCAATGGGGACCCAACGGTTTTGGTGCATGTTCCACCCAGCCAATGTGGTACCCGAAGGCCCACCCCCCATGCTAGGAGATAGTAACAAAGTAACATGGACAAAGATCTACTACCTCTAACCAAAGGTAGACTCAAACTGACTCAAACTGACATAACCAACCAAATGAATTAACAAGTACAACTCATTCACCATACAAGTATGAATGAAGTACAACTCAAGTACAATACTAGTATAAATCAAATACAATACAAGTACAAATCAAATACAATACATGTACAACTCCAACATCATTGACATAGGTCACATTGCTTCCAGACATAAAGTAGATCAAGTATGTTCAAATAACCATACACATACAATAATTAACAACAGTTGTCATAGATAGAGTGTCATCGCAAGGTTTGTCATGAGATCTCATCTGGGCATTCTTCAAAGGCTCCGGCACAAGTAATCTTGGTGGCCTCAACCGAATCCCGGCACTCATACTCACTCATACGGAATCAACTACCTCTTGCAAGAACTAGATAGTTGATCTTGCCATTCCAAGCCTTCTCACTCATCCCAAGTCTAAACAAGCCCTTGTGTCTATGAGTGAGGATTAAGTTATCTTGATTAATGTGAAGTTAGTCATAATCTTCTAAGTACATTATTTTAATGATCACTTGTTTAAATCACTCCTAAAGGTTATCCAGTTTACCTCTTTGGGCTCTGACGCCTAACAGAAGCCACTCTTCTATTCGACAACACACATCCAAACAATCCACCAAGGGAACCACAAGTGCATACCAACTAGGCATCATAATCCACTCCAACACAAGGAGGATACAAATAATAGAAACTCACTCCAAACATCTTGGAGGCAACAATCACATAGTCCACTCCTTTCACAGGAGGTACAAAAGATCTCACTCCAAACATCTTGGAGGCAACAACACATAGTCCACTCCTTTCATAGGAGGTAACAAAAGATCCCACTCCAAACATCTTGGAGGCAACAACACATAGTCCACTCCTTTCACAGGAGGCAACAAGATGAAACCACTTAACAAGGTCACTCCATACAAAGAGACACGGATCCCATAATCCGCTCCTAAACCAAGGAGGTGCAAACATCCCCGTTCACGAAAATTGGGTAAAACTGAAAAGACGCCATGCACTACCCAAGGAAAAACAACTGGATGGCATAAAGATTCAACAACCCTTATCTTCTAAGTTCTTTTGGAAGACTTATAATTTAGGACTAACACTAAATCCCAAAACCAACAATGCAACTTGACGACATAGCAACAAAAGCATTCAAGTCATCAATCAAATCTAATATTTGGATTTCCTAAATCCATACTCATTCAATAGGTAGTGTTGACAAAGTCAAAGACATGATAAGTAGATCATCTAAAATAATCATAACCCCTATTTCCCTTTTCATTATTGGAAATCTAAAACAATTAAACTTACTTCCCTTTACTGAATACAAAGAATTAAATCCTTTAAGATAAGCATGAGGAAGATACTACTTTTGGATATACTAAATCCATATCTCTTTCATAATTCAATCACAATGATTCAATTAATCTAAATAGAAATTAATAAATAACATAATTGATTGCCTCATCAATAAAACAACTTCTTAATTTACTTTTAAATCGACACAAATCCATGCAAGTAAACTCCTTCCATTTCCTAACCAAATCTTACATCTCATTCAATTTTCTATTTAAAACATTCAATCACTTTAATATAATAACATATTGTTTCTCTATCCATTTTCCATATACACTAATCAATCCATTTTTAAATCTCTATTCAATAATACATTGCATGCATCTCATTAAAATAAAATACGATAATGAATTTTACACTGAATATATATATATATGCTCCATATTATATAGACATCATTAATATTCCATTCACAATGACTAGATTACTCTATGGAACTAAAATAAAATATAATAACTATTTGTCTTTTTCAATATAGTTAGTTCCTAAATTTACTTCTAATGCAACCTAACACTATTGCAAACAATCTTTTCCAATTTTCTATCCGGAGTCTATGTCTCATCAACTATCCATTTAAAAACATGCAATTTCATCAATGTATAAAAATATCTTTTGCCTTGTCTATTTGGCCACACATTCATATTGTTTCTAATTAAATCTCATTAATTAAAACAAACATTTAAATATAAATATTTCTATAATTCTTCAATATATTTAAATATATTTCTCTATACATTTTCTACACATACTAATTATTTCTTTTAGAACACTAATAATACTCAATTTGCAAACAAAAGAATAAAATAATATAAAATATTATTTATTCTCTCAAATGGATAGATACCTTCAATATACATATATTAAATATAAATTAATATATTTAAATATATTTAATCATTAACATATCTTCTATCCTTTACAAAATATCAAATTGATTAATTCAAAATAAAAATATCCTTCATCATCAATATTCCAAAATATAAATATATTTTTCCAATTAAATCAAATTAATAATTGGACCTTTTACATATGGATTTAAATTTCACAATTCAATTTTAAATTATGCATTCTTTAAATCAAATATTTAACTCCTTCAATTAAACTTTAACATGCCATTTTAAAATAAACAATAATTTCCCCATATGTTTATAATTTTAATTCCACTAATCTAATATACAAATTTTATTTAAAATAATATAAATAAATATAATACTTTAGTATTATAAATTATAATATAAAATATTATTAAATAATATTTTAATATTATAATAACAATACATAAAATATTAATATTTATAAATATCAATTTATTATTATTTTATTTTCAGAACAGCCATGGGAAAATAATTTAACAGCAGTCTCATGTTTCAAGCATAACTCAAAAACTACAATCTGGGTATTTACGATTTTTGGATAAGGGTAAGAAAACTTCAAAATGCAAAAACCCTTTAAATTTCTAGAAAACCCAGTTTGTGAAAGTAAAGTTATAGGCGACGAAATCAGACCATTTTACCATGAAAATATAATTATACTGCAGATTTTAAAATCCGTTTTTTGATAATAAACAGAAAGTTTCATTTTCTGAAAACATTCCAAATGCATTGTTCAATCTCTATGTTTGATTTCAATAACAATAAAATCAATTTCTCCAAATAATTTAAATTCAACTAAGATTTTCACAATTTTCACTCAAAATTTTCACAAGCAAAAGCTGTAAATTTATTTAATTATTTTCTTCTAATATCAAGTTTATTTTCTAAAACAGATATAACAAATAAATCTTTAATCACTACTATTTAAAAAAAAACAATCAAGAACAATAAAATACTAAGAGGAAAACCTGATACAAGAAACTACAGAAAAAGATGAATTTTTGATGCAAGCCTCCTCCAAAGATTTCTTGAATTTTCTTCAATCCTCCAATGAATCTAATCCAAAATCCAACAAATGCAAACAATCTTTCCTTCAATCAATTCTACAATCAAACTTTCTTCAAACCCTTGTGCAAATTTTTCAAAATTTCTTCCCTGCTGTAAAAATGTATTTTTCTAAAAACTTTCCTTCCCTAAAATTAAAACATATATTCTTATAAATCAAAAATACCTAATTCAACCCTAATTCACATTACATGCAAATTAGATATTTCAATTTCAATTTCAATTTTCAATTTCAATTTCAATTTCAATTTCAATTTCACTTTTCAAAAACCCACTTTCAATTTAAAATGAAATTTTAAATAATAAATTAATTTCCAAAGTTGCAACCAATTTCCCCAAATAAACATTTAATTACAATTTCTAATTTAATTCCCACACATTGGAATTAAATTCCAAAATTAATTTTAATTCCTTTATTTCCTTTCATTCTCTTGCATCACGTTTAATTAATTAATTTAATTATTTAATAACTAAATTCAACCCTTTGGATCAAATTTAATTAATTAAATAAACTAAATATAATTAATTAATTTAAGTATAAACTTTTATCCACATTGCATTATTTAAATTAAATAACCATCAACATGATTTAAATGCAATTATTCTAAATATCTATTTCCAAATCAAGAATGCTTCAGAATTAAATAACATCAAAGCAAGACAGACAATGACTCGACACACACAACTGATGACACACTAAGGCTAGGGTATAGACTTGACACATGTTACCTAGCTACTATCTCCCGTTCAACTTAACCGTTGGATCGACACGCTCAAACCTGTGAAGCCAGGTGGAGTCGATGTCATGTACCTGCAATCCTGCAACCAAGTAAACAACATCATACAATATATCCAGCATATAATACACACTGTGAAGAAGGAATTACGGATTCGCATGGCGCTCGCAAGCAAGTGATGCGAACTCATCCTCTTCACCAATACACTCATCGAAACTGACACTTTCATCATAATCCAGTAATCTCATAATAACATCTCATGTTAACTCTACAACATCATTAATCCATAATGCATGTGAAACAAAATCAGATAACTACATCCCACAATAATAGTTGTCACTCAGTAGTAACGATCAAAACATCATAACAAAATGTATCTAGTATTAAAGTAATTGCAACCAAACATAGCATAAAGCAACTTGAACAAGAACCAAAACGGAGGGGTATTACATGGATAGCAATTTGGAAGTGGGTGCAAGCCTCCTTGAAACGGTATATAATATCCATTGTGGTGATGAACATGTCAAATATAATTATACTCAACACATTGTAGAATCCATGCATAAACAATTTTTAATGATTAAAGCAAGTTCCACCAAGACATTTAGGTTCACAACCTACTTGTGCTATCTTTTTCTATTCAAATTTAAAGGAATGTTTCAGACCAACAAGCTTTGGATTCAGCCCTATAGTAATGCAGAGGAAAATAAAATGGCTCTAGTATATGAATGGACCACTGAGATAAGGATGCATGATTCTCGAAGGAACTACATTCATTTTGTAGACTACTTTTTGGCTCCATTGCATCAAGTAATTACAAATACTCCAATGCCTAGATTGCCTATGTCATGTAGAAAGTGCATGCAACTAGGAAAAGAAATACAATTGGCTGATTGGTACTTAATGGAAGAATATACTATGCTAAGCTTTTATGGATCGGGAGTACAGCCATACAAACTTCCAATACATGTGACAAAAAAGGTTTTTGCATTGGAATATGTAAGGCAGGTGCAGAGTGCTGATGAACTACACTTTCTCAGTCAGCAAAAGAAGACCTTATTTCCTTCTTTACCTTTTTCATGTGGAGGGTTCACATTCGAGAGAAAAACATTTAGTGTGGCACATAATCTTTTGAATATTTTTGACTTCAATGTTATATGTCACTGGAAATATTATCCATGTGACATCATTAAATCAATGATTGTGGCCAATAGGAATGCTACAAATAGAATTCAACATCAAAGTAAACCCTTGCTTGAAAACTTGAGAAACAAGGATTCTTGGGATGAGGTCAAAATAGCAATGGAGAAAAGTGCTGCTAAGAATGGTATTTCTTTTGAACAATTGTAAGCATAAATTATGGCATTGCACTGAAAGACAATTAGGACATACAAAAATTTTTATGAAAAAAGTGATAAACCATCTAATAGAGTAAAAACTCCAGGTTCTCTAGAGACGAAACTTATAGATAAAAAGTGGACATGATAAAAAATTACTGCCTTTTGGTCTATGAGGAAGGACCTAGGTGATGAAAGAGCTCTTGCAGACTATGGAGCTAATGAAGAAGATAAAGAGTTTAGAAAATTGTGGAATATAGAGCATCCTGATCAACGAGGAAGCAAAGGAATTGATTCATCTGATGATGAATCTAATGATGATATTGATAGGGAAGAAGAAGAACAAAGCCATGCCAATTACAAACCTGGTTTAAGTGAGGTCGCAAAACAAGCATATGCTTCACAATATACTTCAGGAGCAGCCATACTTGAAAAAATTGGTTATGAAGGTGGTCCTTTGGGGTCCAAAGGACAAGGCCCTTGAACAATAGTAGATGATGAGCATAGAAAAATAGTTGATAAATCTGGCCTTGGGCTTGGAGGTGAAAATGTAGACCAAGGGCATACAAGTCAAACTAAATTTGTTAGAGCTTCTAATCCTCATCCTCATGGTCAGATACAATCACAACTAGGACATGCCCTTGGTGGACAGCTTAGTGCAAGTGGGAGTGCCATTGGTGGCGATGGTATGGGTAGTAGTACTATTAGTGGTCAACATGTGCTACAACAAAAAATTACACACCAGACCAGGAGGAAAACAAAAAAAGATACCATTGAAACACCAGGTGATCAAGGCAATCGAAAGAGGCAAAGGATTTTGACAGGTCCAAGTCACACTATCAGTGGATCCACCACGAAAGAGTTATTTCTAGGCACTCCCCCAATTCCAGTTAGTGTGGGTGCGACATCATTAGCAACTACAAGTACTCCTATTCCTTCGCCATTCAAGCATTCCATTGTTCCTCCCTCCCCAGGTTATGATTTCACTGAAGAGTTTAAAAAGAAATCAGACTTGAATAAAAAAGAAAAGAAGCAACTGATGGAGAGTGCATCTGCTGTAACTTCAGATCCTGCAACAACCATGTTATTACCCACATTTGACACAAATAAAGAAATCATGGAGTACACAATTGTTGTTCCCACAGTTCAAAACAAACCAACAAATTAGATGGATCGATCTGAATACCAGGTAACCAATTTTCAATTGGATTTTTCTGGCCTGAAAAATACTGACAAAATTAATGTATCAAAGAAGAACAATGAATTGGTGTACACATCATTGCTAAAGCAAGATAGAGAGAAGAAAAGGTTGCAGACCCAAATAGAAAAGTTACAGGTAGACCTAGGAAGTGAGAAAGCAAAGAGGAAAGCAATAGACAACAAGAGCAATGAATTAGAAAAAAGAATAACAAAATCTACCCCTACATCTACAAGCAATGAGGATAAATCAAATGAGAGAGAAGTGAATGACCTGAAGTGAAGGCTAGATGAGAGCAACAAGAAATATGATGAGGAAAAATCCACTTCAAAAAAATTAAGACTAAGCATTGCGAATAGAAATGCAAAGTGGGATAAAAAATTGGATGAATAGAGAAATACAATTGAAAGATTGGAGACAGAGCTGATGGATGCAAAAGAAGAAATTAAGACTTCTCAAAATAAGCTTTCTGCATTTTGTAGAGATACAGTGAGGCATAAAAAACAAAAGATCTGGGATGAAATAATGCAGAGGTTTGATCATTTGTGTGACATGTTTCAACTGATTGATGTTATCAGACAACATTATAAAAAGCTCAACAAATATTTAGTGGACAACAAGAAGGTACTGGAATTAGAGAAATCTGCAAATCAAGTTCTACAAACAGTCTACAAAGCCAGTGACAATGATTTGAAATCAAAAGGGATTACTAATCGGATTGAAACCTCAATGAAGTTGTCATCTATCATTGAAATGTGTTCAAGAATGTGTGGAACAAAGGAATATTTGCATTTGGTTGCAGACAAGATGAAGGTGGTGGATGAAAAGGTAAGGAGCTTCACATAGCTTGGTTTTCCAGAGGCTTTTGACACAAATCAGCAATTCATTGGAAAGGATGGTTTCAGAAAGAAGATGGAAGGTGCAAGGAAGATTGATTTGGACCAGTTTCCTTAGAACCTAGATGTGAACTATTTGGATTCAATCAGAACACTGATAACCTTGAATGCAAAATTTACTGAAGAATTCAAGATAGGTTCCACTTCTAATTACAATCATGAAATGTTAACAAAACTTCAAGTCAAACAACATCAGTTAGAAAAAATGGCAATTCCACCTCCTGAAGAGTGGAAGTTGCTAGAAAAGGTGATACCGTGACTTGATTTTTTATTTTCAACCTTTGATAATATGAGTTTCCAAGTTCCAACTCAGCTCTGTGCAAACTTGTCTTTGGGCATTGGCAAGATTTTGCATTACCAATGCCAATATGTACTCCTTCATGTGAAATTCAATTAAAAAGCTCAAATTTAGACTTCAGTAATGTGATGATGTTCAATTATCTATCAATGTGTCATATTGTTTGGGAAAGAACCTATGGTTGGGGTTTTTATTTTGGTTTTCATGAAAATCCTAATGTCGTATGTGCGAGAGGGAAACTGTGTATTCATATATGCGATAAAATCAATAATTACAGGGGAAGAGTTGCTAATCGATTACAATTTGAATCGCTTAGATAAAAACACAATTACTATGGGGGTGGTATGTACTATATACCATTTTACCCAACCTCCAATTAATGACTCCAATATACCATTTTATTATTATTATTTTTTTCGTAAGTCTATTGGTTTCATTTCAGTAATGTTTTTTATATTTAATTTTCATCACAATGGGACATTGATCATACAAGGAAGGCTTGGGCCGAGAGCACAGATCGTGATCCATATTCTTCAGGTGCTTCTATCCGACAGGTTTACCTCATTGTAATTGTACAAATTAGATACGAGCAAAATGTTTTATTATTATGTTTTTTTCATGAGTTTATTAGGTTAATTTCGATAATGTTTTTAATATTCTTGTTGCAGTCGGCTAATCGAGGAAAGGCACTAGCAGTACAAGAGAGCATCCATATGGAGGTGCAGTCACTATTATGCGATGATGACATTGCATTTTCCAAAAACCCTGTGGATATGATGAGGAAGGCCCAAAAAAAATGCAATCAAGAAATCCTTCAGTTGGTATTCGTAGTGCCTCAAATAGATGAGATAAGAGAAAGGGTTAAAATATTGTCTAAGAGAGCACAAAACTTGGAAGTAAGTTGTCATGAGATCTTGAATTATAACATAAGTTCATTTATGGTTTTATATTTTGTACTCTTTTATGTCATGAACTAAAATATGTGTCATTTTTACAGAATTATTTGTGTCCTCATCATGCTGCTGGCCATGATCAAGGTACTGCAAGTGTTTACCGGGAAGTAGGGGACGGTACAAGTGTCAATCCCGATCTTCCTGCGCATACAACACATCATCTGACCCCATCATATGTGCCTATATTATGGACTGAAATGTTGGCAACACATAGCATGTAGGAATTCGGTAGTCCACCCTCTGGCAGCGAACACATGTGGCCACTACATGTGTCAGTACTTGTGGATGCAGAGGCCACTACTACTAGTGATGTTTTAGCATCATTTCCTAGATCTTCCCATATTACTAGTACGGGAACATTGTCGGTCAGCTTTGTGGTGACCGAGGATTTCCTTCCCATAAAGATAGAGAAGGTCCTAGGTACTTTAAAATGTTTTAATTATTACTATATATAATCCAATTGAAAGTTACTTATTGATCACTCTTTACAGACTAATGATCCCATGATCATTTTGTAGGAAATGATGTTTTTTATAAACATCTAAGTGATATTACATTGGAGCTCTTCGAGCCCACCATACATACACGGTGGAATGCCCAAAATCAAGATATAAAAGATGAGCTCATTAACCGTTTAGTTGTGTTGTTCAGTGATAAAACATTCAACCGAACCAAGGTCCTTAAGAAAGCTGGTACCTATCTAAAGTATGTGAGGGACCAATATAAATCACATTTAGAGAAGAACAGAAAGTACGAGCATCCCCCCATGATTTCGGAAAGGGAGTGGAAGGACTTGGTGTCGGATGGAAAGGAGAAGGTTGAAAAGAAGAAAAGAAAGATACCACCGGGCCAAGGAAGGTGTGTGATACTATCAACAATTTAACTATATACTGATTACTCTTTATTTTTACATAATCTAACGTATTTCAAATTTTTCATAGGCTGCCCGACACATCGAAGGCAACAAAGGAAAGACTATAAAAACACGGGCAACACAAACTTGGCTCTGGTGGTTATATGAAAATAGCCGCACGATTTGTAAGTATCAATAAATGAAATATTGCATCCAAATAATAAATTGCAAATAGTTTTGGTTTCATCACACCGCAGAAGCAAAATTCATGATTGCATGCAAAAATGTAGGGCTTTGATTTCAACAGAGTGCCCACAGAAGAGGAACTAAAGATAGCCTTCGACCAAGGCTATGGAGCCTTGTCTGAACAACTAAGAGTCTTGACTGGGCAAACACAATCTTCCACTGCATCCAACATGTAGGTAAATAAACTCAATAAAGTTTATTTCAAATTGAATACTTGTGCAATCTGTTCAATATTAATTTCCACCATAATAATGTGCCTATTTGTTTTACACAAATAAGCAATGATAATACTGCACATGACATTAGAATGCAGTCTAGTGAGGGTGGAGCACAACCTGCTGATGAATTCCATGGTGAGCATCCCGGTACTAGATGTATTCATGTGCTATACAAAATGCAGTATGGATTAATACAATTAAACATCTTTAATTGCATTTGGTGTATTAATCAATGTAACCTTTCATGTTTCAACTTTAGAGCATGTAGAGCATGACCAACATGTTGAGCATGATTAGGCTAGACAAGATCAGGAACATAATGTGGTTCCATCAAGTAAAGAGGACCACTCTAATGTTCTTTTAAACATATTTAATTGCAATTGGTGTATTAATTAATTAATGTAACCTTTCGTGTTTCAACTCCAGATCAGGATTTAGAGGGTGTTCAACATGTTGAGCATGAGGCTATAAGACAATATGAGGAATATGATGTGGCCCAATTAGGTAAAGATCACCACTCTTATGTTCTTTTAATTAATGAAATACATGTAACAATAATAATAAAACATACCAATTTAGCATTTCTTTGCT
The DNA here is from genome assembly GCA_007115665.2 of Sequoiadendron giganteum. Classification (NCBI taxonomy): domain Eukaryota; kingdom Viridiplantae; phylum Streptophyta; class Pinopsida; order Cupressales; family Cupressaceae; genus Sequoiadendron; species Sequoiadendron giganteum. Next base: position 269,600,394 of record CM021105.1, read on the forward strand.
ATTGCAGCAGACCCCCCGTTGCAACCGCATCCACGTTGTGAATACATGACTAGGCATACATTAAGATCATGAGCAAAGCTCAGAACAACTGAAGGGGGGACAAATGATTTTGAAAATGATACTCCACTTCAGCATTTTATAGCTACAAAAAAGAAACAAAAAAAAGTGACTGTAATCATATTATCGTGACAGCCATATTTTTGATAATATGTAAAAACTGAAAATATGAAATATGTTAATGAATGAATGTGAATGAATAAATGTTATATGTTAATGAATGAATGTTATATGTTATTAATGGATGAATGAATGAATGTTATATATTAATGAATGAATGTTATATGTTATTAATGCAGGATGAATGAATGAATGTTATATGTTATTAATGGATGAATGAATGATTAATGTTATATGATCGGGTATGGGGAATTGAGAGTGATGTTGGGGGGGGAGGGGCCAAATGAGCTTCCACCTTCACATGGTTGGCCCTGTTAAGTAGAGAATATTAAACTATTCTCAAAACAAAGAGAAGCTCAATAAGGTAAGTAATGCACTTTTCAATATAAGAAATGCATCATTTGAAGCATCAAACCAATATGCAAAGATGAAAAAAAGTGATAACTTTTCACTATGAACATTGTGTTGTGTGTGGATTTGGTTTCAAAGCTCTGTTTTTTATTTTTATTTTAGTGGTCTCTAAAATTTGACTTTTGTGCATAACAGGTTAGTGGAAAATTTGACAGCTATGAAGGGTTTAGAGGCTCAATTGAGATAGATACATGGATATTTGGATCTTGTTGTTGATGGGAGGCTTCCACTTAACCATGAAATTTTGTACCACTTGTAGGTATGCTAAAATATCTCTACTTACATTCATTCAACTTAATGTAGTATAATATCTGACAAAAATCTCTTTTTCATTATACTTAGATGGATTTTCATGCCCTGTTCCAAAGCACACATTTTAAAACAGGCAAGAAGGATGTTGGCAAGGGTTAAGAAATTTGGCTTTACACCTGCTAATTGCATAGTTTACTTCATTCATCCAACATATTGCCAATGTGTTTCACAATTGTTCAAATCATATCCTATAATTACAGAACTAGTAAAATTAAAATATGTAAGTTTCAAATATGGCATTACATATCTTTCTATGAATTTTTGAAAGAAAATATCAAAATGGAGAAGAATTAAAAAAATAATCTGCATAATTTCTAAGAGATCAAGGAATATTTTTGCAGAGTTATCTTGAATATATTTAAGACAAAAGTAACTTATACAGATTGAAGCAAAATATCGGTAGTCTAAAATCACCAATCAACACATCTTAGTAGTATCTCAATTCAAGAGAACTAGGTCCACTATCCATTAGCTAGTAAAACAAATAAAATCAATTCATAAGATTATTCTGTTCTAATAGGGTTGACCGGTTGCTTGTTTCTTTTTGATTGTCAGGAAGTTGTCAATATACACTTGGTTTTCCCGCCTTCTCTTGCCTTGTGGCCAGAGAGTTTCTGCAGAAGGCATCAAAGTAACCTTCAAGATTGACAATGGAAATGAGTACAAGGTCAATATAACTTAATGCTAATTGGGTATGATTTTATTTATTCAAGAGCAATTTAGATTCATTTTCTGCCCACACTACTTTTATTTACATTTATGTTTTGCTAATATCCATTTTCCTTTACATTCATATTCTTCTATACATATTGTGTTTACAATAATGTTTTCCTTAATTTAATCTAGGGGAGAGGACCCAGTACCTGAGCAACTTTCAATGTCATGCTATTAGGATTTACTGTGAAGCTAATCCAAAGTTTTTCATTGCTACTCAAGGCCATATTGTAGTGCTTTCTCTAGGAATCCCACATGATCCCCATCAGGTATCTTCTTTTTGTAGTCTCTAAATTTCTTACAAGAAATCAAGAACCAATTTGTCTAAATGTGGCTCCTTGTTTACACATTAATATCTCTTTTGGGAGTAATGGATCATAGTGGATTCATGGGGTCTTAAAGAGAAGGCTCTTAAACATGGAGATCAAGAGTGGGACCAGGTAAAACCATTCATAATCATGCTCATATTGTTTTATTGACTGTCAGGAAGTTGTCAATATACACTTGGTTTTCCCGCCTTCTCTTGCCTTGTGGCCAGAGAGTTTCTGCAGAAGGCATCAAAGTAACCTTCAAGATTGACAATGGAAATGAGTACAAGGTCAATATAACTTAATGCTAATTGGGTATGATTTTATTTATTCAAGAGCAATTTAGATTCATTTTCTGCCCACACTACTTTTATTTACATTTATGTTTTTCTAATATCCATTTTCCTTTACATTCATATTCTTCTATACATATTGTGTTTACAATAATGTTTTCCTTAATTTAATCTAGGGGAGAGGACCCAGTACCTGAGCAACTTTCAATGTCATGCTATTAGGATTTACTGTGAAGCTAATCCAAAGTTTTTCATTGCTACTCGAGGCCATATTGTAGTGCTTTCTCTAGGAATCCCACATGATCCCCATCAGGTATCTTCTTTTTGTAGTCTCTAAATTTCTTACAAGAAATCAAGAACCAATTTGTCTAAATGTGGCTCCTTGTTTACACATTAATATCTCTTTTGGGAGTAATGGATCATAGTGGATTCATGGGGTCTTAAAGAGAAGGCTCTTAAACATGGAGATCAAGAGTGGGACCAGGTAAAACCATTCATAATCATGCTCATATTGTTTTATTGACTGTCTAAGAGCTAAGTATCCAGGATAACATTCTGTATTTTTCTATTGAATTTCAAGAGTGAGAATAATTTTGGGTTTGCAATCCTATTTTTTAGTACACTAGCTAAGTATCCAAGACACACTGCAGGTACTTTTTCTCACCAAATTGCTCATTTTCCACAAATTTAGATTCTGGTGTGTAGTTTAATATTCATTAGTTTGATTTTTTCTTTTTTAGCAAAATTAGAATCCAGTTCGTAGGTTGTGCTTGTTGTCCATGATAGTCCCCTTGATCTCATGACTCATCATAGGTTTTATATTTTTCGCCAATTGTTGATCAACATCAAATGTGGCCATCATAATATCATCCATAGCCTCCATATTCTACAATTATTCATTGCTCATTTCTCATACATAGTAACCAAATAATGCAGGCCTAGAGGTTGGACTACAGATGTATGCAAAAATTGATAATTCCCTGCCTCTGTAAGCCTAATTAAACACAACAACTGACATGTTGTTTGATATTTTAAATAGTCATCTGACTGTCCTTTTTCTACCTTGTAAACACTTACTCAATGCATACAATAATTTATTGAAATGCAAAGTTGAATGGCCTCTTAACTCTTGAACTTACTCTGATGGTATATGTCTTGCCGATATGCTTCCCTCGTGCTTCGTCGATGAGACAAGATGTGTATCTCACTGATGAAATGTCATTGCTGAGACAAAAATCCACTCCTCCTGATATATCTTCTTAGGCAATTTTGATCCTTGTAATAGTCTTAATCTTTCACCGATATGCCTACATTTGCACGATTAGTTTTTTTTTTTTTTAAATTGCATTGTTCCGTCGATATTGTGACGAACCGCTAAAAGGTTTCGATGAATCTGCAATGTATCCTACAAAATTTTGTCGTAATGAGCTACCTATTTCATCGCACGCTCGATGAACTTATGTTGTTAATCCGATGGTTTGGCAAAGGTATGTCGCCCGTGCTCTCGGTACTATTCATCGCTAGAGCAACGAAATTGTCATCCCGGTTCCGACGAATGTATGTCATTGCTCTGACGCTTTAGTGAAGGTATGCCGCCGTGCTCCAGGTACTATTCATTGATAGATCGACGAATCTCTCATCTCATTTCTGATGAATGCATGTCGCTAATTCTACGCTTCAGCGATGATATGTCGCTCATGGTCCAACCACTGTTCGTCGCTAGACCGACGAAGTTTGCATTGTGGTTTCGACGAATGTATGTCATTGCACCAATGCTTTAGCAAAGGTATGTCGCCTTTGGTCCGATCACTGTTCGTCGTGCGATCAACGAAGAGGGTGTCATGGTTCCGATGAGCTTGTGTCGTGAGGCCGATGTTTTACAGCTCGTCAGGATGTAGATAAAAATTGAGCGACAACGCTGATTTTTGTGATTCGTCGATCGACCGACAATAGATCGTCGCAATTCCGATGAACAATCGTTGGAAATTGGGTTCAAATCCTGTAGTGTTAGGGAATGCAATGCGTAGCATCACCACCAAGAGGAAATCCATATGCTAAGAAATATCACACTCTCAGAGGACATCAAACCCAATGACACCACCAAGAAAAAGGATGCATCGTAAGAAGTAAGAAAATCACACAATGAAACATGAATAACAAAAATAATGCCAATGTATGCCCCCTAGCACCATTATTGGGAGAAATTTTCTTTAAATTATCCAATCAAGAAGACATGAGAGCTTATTTAGAAAGCCCTATGCAAATTCATATGTTCCCGATTGAAGCTACATCATGAGAAAGGAGAGAGGAAATGGGTTGCCCCCAAAATGCAATGCTAAAGATAACATAGGAAGAAAGTATGTCACACATGAGCCAACTTAAGGCATGTCATCCACATCCCAAGCTTTATTTTATATATACATGGAAGGCAGTCAACTAGCCAAAAGAGACAACAACAAGTGTCAAACGAGGACAAGGCTACCTAAACCCCTTCCCCCACTTAGTGCAAGACAAGGATGAGCCGAGATGATTGATGAGAAACATGATAGAATGAAAATTAGTATCAATTAGAGGAACTAGGTGCTTCAACACAAGGAAGAGTGCCACAATCCTTAAGATTTTGAATTTTATTATACAAAGCCTTACATTCATTTGTAGAATGACCATGAACTCTATGATATGCACAAAATTAACTCTTATTGTAAAATTTCTTTAGTGTTCTTGGAAGGAGATATATCAAACGATCTTAGAGGAGTCTCGGAAAGATACTTTCTTGATCAATAGTAGAAGATGTTCATTTATTTTACGACCAAGATATCTCTTGCTTAGTACAAGGTGTCATACGTACACAAGACTCTTTAGATTATGATATTTTGTATTGTCCTCTAAAGGAGGGTGTAAAATATAATGAACTCCAATCATTACTAAGACATGTCCTAGGAGTGTTTTGTGTGATGAAATTGATGTTAAGCAAATATTTCTTTGATTCTTTCATTTCTTTCGAGGGACAATAACCAAGACCACAATTATTTTCTTGTGTATTAGGCTCTATAGGGACATGGATACCTTGTTCTCTAGCACCACATCCTTTTCCACTATAACAAAGTTGTTTCAAAAGATCATAACCTCTTCCATAAAGATTTTCCATGTCTTTTGGATTCGGTGGCTATTCATAACCAACTTCATCAAACTTTATTGTGTAATTTGTTTCTTCTTCTAAAGGGTTTTAAGTGGATCCTTTCAAAGGTTCTTTTGGATTTTATGTTGAAATTATCACTTTTTATTTTCCCTCTTTGGACTCATTTGTTGTGATCTTGTATTCACCCATGAATGTAGGTGTAAAATTAAATGATCCAAAATCATCCATTAATAACATTATGAAGGGTTCAAGACACTTATATTTTTGTTCTTCTTACATAGGTTCTACTTATGTAGTTGGTGTCAATTTTTTGAAAATATTTTCCTTGTCTTTCTCAATGTTTAAAAAAAATTCTGGTTCGAGGTCGGCCTCCATTGTATACACTTTGATGTTGTAGACATACTTCCTTTTACAATGAAGAGTAGAAAGCACCCCATTCATGACATGAATCCAAGGTCTACCCATAGAATATTATATGAAATATTATCAAGCATGACATGAATAGGATTTTTTTATGTGACCTTTCCATTTGTAACAAGCAATGTTATCACACCAAGCGATTGTTTCCCTACATTATGAAATCTAAAGATAGATAAAGAGTCTGATTGAATTTGGATTTTTTCTACTTGAATATTATCCCAAATTTTTATGCTATACACATTAAGGGTTGAGCCATTATCAACAAGGGTTATCTTTATCCCTTTCCTATTAATAATAGGTACTATCATGAAAGCTTCATTTTGTTTTTGCATGTCCAAAGGATTTAGCTCACTTTGGTGGAAAGTAATGTTTGTATTCATTCCTTGAATTATGGTTTCTATGTCATTTAGTTGCACATTATGAGGGATAGGAACTTGTTGTAAGGAACTATGAAACATGTTATGATGACTAGGTGAGGCTTGAATAAGATCCTATAAGGATATCTTAGCAAGAGTATTCTTAAGTTGTTCGACAAGATTGTACTCTTTTCCACTATGCAAAGGAAAACGAGGAGCACTATGCAAGATGGGTTGAGGTAAGGGTAATGAGTTAGGAATGGTTTATGGTTTCCTATTTCTCCTTTTATTGTATGTGTGAGCAATGATATTGTAACTCGATGTAGCAAAACATTGTTACTATCAAGTTGCCTTGTAAAGCTCAAGATATCTCCTAGAGCTAATGGTTTCCTTTTAGGTGGCTCTAAGATAAGCATGGTTTTGGTTTGAACTTGAGGTTGTTGTGAGGATGGATATAGGATAATTAGAGGCTTAGGTGGTCCAATAATTAAATTATTTGTAGGAGGTCTAAGAATTAGAGTACTTGAGGGAGTTCTAATGTTCATAACCTCAACAAACTTATCCTTATTTTCATGATCTCATAGTGAAGGGGAGTCTAATGTCACTTCATCATCTTCATATAAGGAAGATGAATTAATATTATTTGAAAGATATGTGTCAATTTTTTCATTTTATTGCACCATGATATCTTCCCTAGTAGGAGAGAATTTAGGAGAGAAACAAACTAGATGTTCATGACTTTAAATGGTTGGTTCTTCTAAAAAAATTCATCACAATTATGGGATTCATCAATGGTATTATCCTTGTATCCAAAATTGTCTTCCCATGTGGGAAAGGTAGGGGAAGAGAGATAAATAGGACTTTAATAACTCTCATTGATTGGATCTTCTAACACAAAAATATCTTCTTCACAAATGGGGGAGGTATTGGGAGAAGACTAAATTTGATTATCATGATTGCACTATTGCATTCTCTTTCGTTCAAACATTCTCATAAGTGGGAGGGATGAAATTTTTCCTAGCATGCTTAGAAAGGTAAGAGACTAACATTGTGTGACCAAAAATGAAAAGTACTTTCATCCATCTTATGCAATGCTTCAAGAATGTAAACATTATGTACCCAAAAGTGAAAAGAACTTTTATGCAAACATTTAGGAATGTAAACATTGTGTATCCAAAAGAAAAATATTCGTATCCAAATTATGCAAAGCTTCAAGAATGTAAACATTGTGTACCCAAAAATGAAAAGTACCTTTATCCAACTTATACAAAGTTTCATGAATGTAAACATTGTGTATCCAAAAGTGAAAAGTACTTTTATCCATAGTATGCAAAGCTTCAAGAATGTAAATATTGTGCACCCAAAAATGAAAAGTACTTCTATCCAAGTGATAAAAAGTTTCATGAATGTAAACATTGTGTATCCAAAAGTGAAAAGTACTTTTATCCATATTATGCAAAGCTTCAAGAATGTAAACATTTTCAGATCTGATGATTTTTGCTACTGAAATAATTTTGAAATGATTTAAAAATGACTACACTAAATGGATGTTTAGACCTAGATGCATAAAAAATAAATTCCTAAAAATTTCCAGAATGATATAGTAGGTTACCAGTAGATCTAGGAAGTGCAGGAAACCACAAAAATCTCAAAAGGTTGGTTTTGGTAGTCCCTGAAGGACTCATTCGCCTAGGGATGAATGAGTCCTTGTACAGGTTTTTAAAAAAATGAAAAATTCATTTTCTTAGTGATTATGTGTTCTCTGTTACAGGTCTCAAACTATAACTTTTGTGTTAGAATTTTCCAGAATTTAGTGACCTAATACAAGTAAAACTAATGGCAAATGATGAACTGTATGACACTTTTTGAAATGCAACTTTTGTCTCAATTTATGAATGTGAATGATTGAACATACACTAATGGGTGATCCCACAATAATGGGTTACACTTTTTGGCCAAACTTGACATTGAAATCAACATTTTTCACCAGATCTTCACTTTCTTACACATATAGAAGCTAAACCATTAAGAATTTGCAGATGAAGAAAACTACTGATTTGTGAGATTTTGTGTGTAGATTCTAATCATATTTTCTCATAAAAATTAAAATATAAATTGTGAATCTTTTTATGTAATTTTTATTAGCTTATTTTTCTACTAAACAACATTTTCAAAAAGTGATGTTTACTTTCAGTTGCATAACTTTTTTTATAGAAAGGATAAAATTCTAATTTTTTAAATACAGTTTTTTCACACCAATATCTAGTGGATGGATATTTTTTCATAATTTTTTGTTGCATATATATTTTTTAACTAATTTTCTAAGTCAGAGTAATTATAATTCAGAAATATTATACTTTCAGCTGCATAACTTTTTTTGTATGCATTTGAATTAACTTATTTTTTTTGTTGGAATAAGGACATCAATAGCTAGGGCACATGTATTTTTTATAATTTTTTCTCTCTCTTTTCCTACTTTTCCATATGTGTGAAACAAAAACCTTGATGTTCATTAAAAAAACCTACATTCAAAAGAAATAAAAAATAAATATAATAATTAAGTTAAATATATTTAAAATTATACTTTTGGGGAAGCTTATAATAAGGACTACATGTTTACAAAAGATAATTTTTAAATAAATTAATTTGATCCCCCAAAAGGTAAATCAAAAATTGTTTTTATTAGCATTTTGATAGGTGTAGAGGAGACTCCATTATAGGTATGGTTTAAAACTAGTAGGTTTCTATCCAAGGGGGTTTGATATAAGTGGGTTTGATAAAGCCCTCTTCAATTAAGATCTTTTAAATGGAACCTTTTAAGGCTTAAATCATTTTATTTTCTAAAAATCTGTGATTTTAGCTAAAATCAGGATGTCCCAAAAAGTGTAACCCATTATTGTGGCAGCACCCTAATATGCAAGTACTATACAAAATTCATCTAATATTATGTAATTTTTGTTGAATTTTCAGATTTAAAATGAATCAAAAATGTAAGTTTACACCGAAAATGCAATGTAACTTTATGTAAAAATTAGAAACCCTAAATGCAATGAATTGATGCAAAATCTAGATCTAGGGTTTGAATGCACTCCAAACCAGAAATTAGAATGTTCAAAATCTTAGGTTCTCCAAAATGAAACATAGAAAAATCAGGTAGGGGTTCAAACACATAGGGTTTTATAATAAATTTGGGATATTTCACCAAACTTACTTTATATAGAAAGAGAAAAATGAGGTGAATAAACCTACCTATTCTTCTATTTCATTTAGGAAATGAGATCTCTCAAGTCAAAATCCACTTTCAACCCTTGGGTGAGTGAATTCTTTGAGGAATCTTACAATTTCCCTTTTTGTGTTAGGATGAGGGTCTAGGTCAAACAAAACTTTGGGGAGAAAGATTAAAAATAGCAAATCAACTCCAAACTGCAATCTATCAATTGGATTTAATAGATTAAAAATAAAACTGAAGGAACCTACAAAGATTCTGGCATATCTGGAACGGATAAATGTTGTGTACCTCTCACAAAATGGTGTTTTCATAAGTTGTCTCAGGACTTATTTTCCCTATGGCAAATGGGTCCTAGTTAGGGCTCTTCAAAATCTATTTCTAGGTCCTTTTCTCTTGTGTATGCACTTCTAGATTCTTGATTTTCACCATCGAACGGTCAAAAATAAATTTGGGATCTGAGTTTTTGTGAGATCAATAAAAAAAGTGACAACTTTGCAATTTTGAAACTTTTGAGATCTTCAACTTTTCTTCAACTTGCAAACTTGCAACACACAAAGATAGGGAAAAATTCTTTGTTCCTAGTGAATAGGGGTTTTCCTTGGTCAAACCCCATTTTGGTAATTAAACCTTGAAATGAAATGAAATAGCATGAAAGGAATGATGAATGAACACCTCTATGTCACAACTCATGAAACCCTTGAATGATCCTTGGAATGTAGATCGTAGCTTGCATGAAATGGCTTCAATGGATGTGGATCTTGATATTGAATTTTGATTAGAAACACTGCTTTGAATACTTGAGTGGATCATGAACTCTACATCACCATATTAGCTCCAATAACATGCATGATGCAATAAGAGTTTGAAATAACAATTGGATCTTGATTGATGCAATAATTCTTCGCTAAATCTACTCTTGAAGGCCTTGAAATTCTCTTGAATCCCACTTTAGCTCTTGCAATTGAACACTTGAAAACTTAGATGAAACATAGTGAAATGGTCTTATATTTATAGATACATAACATTAATTTCTTGAAATTCAAATAACACAAGCTGACATGTGAATATGGATTTGAATATGTTAAAATACCGCCAAAAACATAATTTAAATTTAGGTCCTAGCTCACTCACTTAGGACACACATTGTTGTATGAGAAGTGTTATGTTTAGGAATTAATGAATATCAAGTTTCCTCTTCATAAAAATAAATTAAATAGGCTTGGATTTGAATTAAAGGGGCCAATTAAGGAGAATTAGCCATAATTAATTAAAGGAGCCCTAAATATGTGTGAAAGTGTAAAGAGGTACACTCTACAACACTAAAAATAAGGTACAATTAAGTGCATTTTAATTAATAGGGCCCTAAACTTAATGTGAATATATAAAATACCTATTACAACACAATTAAGGCATAATTAAGTTCATTTTAATATTAATTCAAAATTAGGTGTAAAAATATAAAAGGGATGCATTTTTCTACATTATATATTTTTAACCCCACGACATACCCCAAAACTCGCTTTAGCCTTAACTGCACAGGGGTAAACCCATAATAGTGGTGTACAATTTTTATGAGGAAGGAAATTTGAGAAAATTCTCACGCATTGAAAATTTCATGTTTTAAAGGGTTCGTTTGAACTAGGGGGTTCACACGAACCCAAAAGAGGGGTTCGGTCGAATCCCTAGTTCGAGCGAACCCCCTTTTGCATGGTGGGTTCGCTCGAACCCTGTGATGCCACATTCCCTTATGGAGAATTCAAAAAAAGGGGGGGTTTGAGTGAACCCCCATTCGAATGAACCCCCCTTTACCCTTTTGAGTGAAGGGGGGTTTGTTTGAAGGGGGGTTCACTCGAACCCCCCTTTTTTGCCCTTCTCCCCCTCTTCCACCAAATTTTAGCAGAATTATGCCCTTCGAAGCTCGGGTTGAGGATGAAAATGGAGGAGACTTCACAAACCCAACTGGAAGATGGTATTCCTCAGAACGAGCTATCCAACGAATTAAATTTTAATATGTTTTGGTTTTATTATGTATGGGTGGGTGCATGGAAATGGGTAGCAATTTCGTAGACACCCTAAAAAAAAAAAGTTGTAGACCATAACGTGCTCGCGTTATGATTTCTGTTAAACCTAGGCAAGGTCTCAATGGCCACAACTATAAAAAAAATAACGCGAGTGCATTGTAACGCACTCGCGTTATTGACTCTTGAAAGCAAAAAAATAAATGCAAATCTCTCATTTACATTTCGACTGGTTTTTTTGTTGCACCCATGGCAAAAAACCCACAGTATCGCGCTTGCATTTTAGGAGGAGGATTTATTCACCAAAAATCCATATTTCTTCACAACAATGGTGCCATGACGATGAGGAGGTGTGAGAGGTAAGGATTTTATGGTTTTTGTTTTGAATTTTTTAGTTTTAGGTTGAATTTTATATCTATTTGTTTGAATTTTTAGGAGATGCAAATCAACATGCAAACTCTCAAAATCCTCAATAGGAAGACCAACCAAATCCTCAAGATCAAAATCAACCACAACATCAACCTCCTCCACCAATCTCTCAACCCCCTCTTGGCACTCAACAAAATTTAATGAGTGAAATTGAGAACAACAAAAAACAAATTGAGGATTTGATCAATAGGTTGAGTGATCCAAATGGTTCAACCACAGAAAGAATCACCCTAGAAAATTCATTGAAAGATATGTTAACAAACATAGATTCAATTAGCAAACAAATAACTGGATGGGGAGATAGGAGGTAGGCGGCTAGGGACTATTATGCAAATAAACTATCATACAAGGATGTGAAAGATTTAAAAATTACAAAAGGTGATTTGTACTCATTATTCACCGACCCACACACAAATCAAAATCTTACCCTCAATGCGAAGAGGTTTCCTATCCATTGGTCCCACCACCAATAGATGAAGGACTGATTTTATGATAGGTGGTACATGGTCTTCGATTACCCACCGTGCAACAATTGAGAGGTCCCACAATATTTCCTTAGGAAACTATACAGTGAGTTCATATTGAACAAAATCCCAAATTATTTTGATATGAGGGATTTCTAGGGGAGAGGTGGGGGGTCAGCTCAGGATAGACCTGGTGCATAGTCGGATCCTACACGGCAGGGTAGACGAGCTCTCGCTAGGCCACCTCATGAGCACGTTTTTATGCCTTTCGTCGTGAAGGAAAGTGCTAACGTAGAGACATTGCAGGCAATCAACACTTTGACCCAGAGTGTCATCCATCATACTAGCCCTATTCTGCAGCGCCATCCAGGGGAGTCTTCGAGTGGTGGCCTTCAAACACATGTGTGTCAATCTTGTGGGGCTACTTGTTCATATGACCCCACCAACACTCAGGAGACTGGTATGCAAGATCCATTTGCAGCTATGGAGATGGAGACGGTAACTGACATTTTTCATGAGGCATTTGGCATTGACACTTAGGTAAAAGTTAGTGCGTGTGTTCATTGAATTTAAATTATTAAATTCGATTTTGAAATGCAAGATTAACTAAAAAAAATTATGATTTTAATAAAATTGTAGGGTCATAGTGTTGAGACTGGATACACCGGCCCCCCACCAACCTATTTCTCCATTACACCTATCGCTAGGGTATGTAACTAGTAAACAATTATAAATTTATTGTATGTTAATATCATTGTTTTATGAATGGTAATTTAATATGCAATTTTGGATATTGAATAGACTAATATTGGAGGTTTTGATGGAACACTTCCCAGTGGCGGTGGATTTACTCAAACCTTCATGCAGGTAATAGAATAAAGAGCTTAACTAATGAATCAAGTACTTAATAGATTTGTGTAGTTTATATGCACATCACTGATTACGTTGAATATTTTGTTTTCTTTTTCAGTTGTTGCGAGACGATACACCTTCGAATGTGATGAGGGCAATGGATATTGGTGTGACATCTGCTATACAATCCTCGATGGCTCTGACATAAGAGGTATGAGAAAAATTAGTAAATTTACATTTACATTTGTTGTTATAGATGTTAGTTAGTGAAAAATCAAACCATTATTGATTCGCGTATTTTAATTTCTATTTGTATGTTTTATACAGGGCTTGAGCATGCCTGAGCATGGGCATGAGGATATTTCCCTCATGGAGAGAGATCGTGAGATGGCTGTAAGTGATTATTTTGTCAAATATATCATTTTTTATAATGTAATTTCTATATATTCATGTCTTTACTTCTTATTGTAACAATTAAAACTTCACCATGAACTAAACCCTAGGAGGAGTAGCAGGAGCACTCCACGAGCGCAGCAAAAATGAGTGACAGACCTATCGCCATCCGAGCGAAAAGGAAAGGGAAAGATTTTATTTCCAGGGCATGGAGAGCAATGACTTTTGATTCCAGAGTCCTTTGTTGTATGCCTACATGGCAGTTTTGTACATATTTTTTATTGGACATATTTGACATTGTATGCCTATATGGCATTCTCGTAAGCCTATATGGCTATTTTGTACATATATTTCATACTTATATTGACATATATTGATGTATACCTACATGGCTATTTGGTTAATACAAATATCTTTTATCGATGCCCATCCATATTTGCATTCTAAATTGATGGTTCAATAGTTATGAGTTACGTGTATTCAAGGTAATTTCTATGTTAATACAAATATCTTTTATCGATGTTTATACTTATGTGATTGATGTATGTTTGTGTATGGGATCATAGTAATTTCTTTTTGATGATGCTATTGTGTCTTTAAGGTTTATTTACTAAAGGGTGCATGAAACAAGTTTTAAATCCTTAAAAATCTTTGAATTTCTTAGGTTTTTCTATTTGTTGAGTTTGGGCTCCGAGCCCGAGTCCAAGTCAAAAATTGGCTTGTCAAGTCTAAGGCGAGTCCAAGTCTTGTAACACTAGTGTGAACACATCGAGGAATAATGTATATGCCGATGAAGAGAGAAGCCATCCTTGTTTCCAAACAAACCATGGTATAAATATGGGTGGTCGAGATAAAACATCACTCTTCTAGATAGTTTGAACCATAATATTTCATGGTTGTAAACACACCTTTATTATGTGTGTTCTTGATCCTACTAAAGCAATGGTGGAACATGTTGTAGATCAAATATTGCAACCCTAAGTCCACAAGAAGGTTACTTGTCCCGATTTTCTCAAATGTCTTTAAGATGTTCATCCTTCTTGAGTAATGCCAACCACTATCATCGGTTGCCATGCTTCTAATGGAAAGTCAATTTGTTGCAATACCCAAAGGCTAGCAGGTTCATTCGCTCTAATACCACTGTAATGACTCAAGCTCATGGTTAAGCACTTGAGCTGGAGTAGTACTAGGATGGGTGACCTCCTAGGAAGGCGTAGTGCCTCACCTCTGTGAGCATCACCTACATGCAATGAGTGCTAAGTGGGCCATTCATTATAATGAGAGATGGGTTCTTGTGAACTCAGCCCTCTTTCAATCCATGTCAGCCTTGGGACCATATAGGAAGTTGGAGGTCGTACGAAGTACAGGATCAACAAGTTTGTATAAGAAATCTAAAAAATAGAGAACAGTGTGAATAATTCTTATCTTATCTTCTCCAAAAGTTCATCAACAACCTCCATTCAAGCCTCTCAAGGCTTTACATAGTGTTTTACACCCTTTTCTATCTAATCCATGCCCTCAACTAACTAAAAACCAACTTTCAAAACAAGTAATCGTTGCATTTCAAATTTGTTGCTTTAAGCAACTTACAAATTTGCAACTTTAGACTCCTCCCTAAGGGATCGATCCGGTGGAACATAGCTCAGAGTGATTCCATGTGTTTTAGTGTGAAAGAGGACTATGCTTAGCATAAAAATACCTATTTGGACATGTTGGAACAGTCCGCTTGGTCACACAAGTTGCAGAACGAAAGTTGCACCACTTTGCAACTTTGCATTGCTTGCATTTGATGCTTTTTCCATCAAGTGAAAATCCGCCACCATGGGAAAACCACTATGAGATAGCCAAAACCGAGAGAGGTTTTTGTAGAGGGGCTCAACGCAATCCTATAGGATCATATGAGAAATTTCTAAGCGTCATGATATCCAAGTAACAACATGCTAAAGTTTGCAGCCATTTTGCACTTTGGACCCTTAAGGGATCGATCTGGTGGAACGTAGCTCGGAGCAATTACACGTGTTTTGGTGCGAAAAAAGACCATGCCTAGCATAAACATACCTATTCGGACGCGTTGGAACAAATATTTTGGTCATACAAGCTGCAGAGCGAAAGTTGCACCACTTTGTGACTTTGCATAGCTTGAATTTGACACTTTTTCCATCAAGTGAAAATCCGCCGCCATGAGAAAACCACTCCAAGACAGCCAAAACCGAGAGAGGTTTTTCTAGAGAGTCCCAACATCTT
Organism: Sequoiadendron giganteum; assembly: GCA_007115665.2. Classification (NCBI taxonomy): domain Eukaryota; kingdom Viridiplantae; phylum Streptophyta; class Pinopsida; order Cupressales; family Cupressaceae; genus Sequoiadendron; species Sequoiadendron giganteum. The sequence continues at coordinate 269,616,153 of CM021105.1, forward strand.
CTTATAGGATTAGACAAGAAGTTTCTAAGTGTAATGATTTCCAAGTAATAGCATGTTGAAGTTTGCAGCCATTTTGCACTTTGGACCTTTCAAGGATCGATCTGGTGGAACGTAGCTCGGAGTGATTCCACGTGTTTCGATGCGAAAAAATACCATGCCTAGAATAAACATACCTATTCAGACGTGTTGGAATAGTTAGTTTGGTCATACAAGTTGCAGAGCGAAAGTTGCACCACTTTGCAACTTTGCACAGCTTGAATTTGACACTTTTTCCATCAAGTAAAAATTCGCCGCCACGAGAAAACCACTCCAAGATAGCCAAAATCGAGAGAGGTTTTTCTAGAGGGGCCCAATGCCTTCCTATAGGATCAAATGATAATTTTCTAAGTGTAATGGTATCCAAGTAATAGCATGCTGAAGTTTGCAGCCATTTTACACTTTGGACCCTTCAGGGATCGATCCGGTGGAACATCGCTTATAGCGATTCCACGTGTTTCGATGCAAAAGAGGACCATGCCTAGCATAAAAATACCTTTTCAAATGTGTTGGAGTAGTTAGTTTGGTCACACGAGTTGCAGAACGAAAGTTGCACCACTTTGCACTACTTACATTTGATGCTTTTTCCATCAAGTGAAAATCCGCCACCATGGGAAAATCACTCTGAGATAGCCAAAACCGAGAGAGGTTTTTTTAGAGGGGCTCAACACAATCCTATACGATCATATGAGAGGTTTCTAAGCATCATGATATACGAGTAATAGCATGTTGAAGTTTGCAGCCATTTTGCACTTTGGACCCTTCAGGGATCGATCCGGTGGAACATAGCTCAGAGCGATTCCACGTGTTTTGGTGCGAAAGAGGACCATTGCTAGCGTAAGCATACCTATTCGGACGTGTTGGAACAATCCACTTCTTCACACGAGTTGCAAAAAAAAAGTTGTAAATTGTTTACATGACCTTTTTCACATTGTTTACATTTCAAAATTCAAAGTTTGCAAATTTTCCTATTCAATGCATTTACAGAGCAAGGTGCTACTACACCAAACATGAACTCAAACCTTACAATATCTGAGTATATCTCATTATGTAATTAAATCTTATTACAATGCCTTAGGCACTTTGTTCTCATATATCTTTTACAATGTCACTCATACATTCAAGATTCTCTTTAAATGTCTACATCATAGGTGTTCATTATGAGGTTAACTTCAAATGAGTAACTTGGCATTCCCTCGCTAAGCTTCACACGCTCTTTTATAATCGCTTGAAATCAAAATTGATATTTTTCAAGATCGTCAAAATAAGGATGTTGCATTGCTTTTTTGGCTGAGATTCTCTTTGATGGCTCTTAAATCAACATTTTTTGCAACAAAAGATCAATCAATTTTTAGTAGTTTACTTACAAATATGCAAAGTAAAAGAGAAAAAGAAAGAGCATCGAAAATGGAAATGAAATAAAAATAGATGGAAGGCACTTACAAATGTTGCATGCAAGCATCAAAATAAGGATGTTGCATTGCTTTTATGGCTGACATTGTCTTGGATGGCTCATATATCTACATTTTTTGCAAGGGACACCAATCACTGTAAAAGAAGATGATAGCATTGGCATCAAACAAATTAATGTGCATACAAGTATAAATTAATAAGAACTAATGTGCATATACTTACAAATTAATCCAACGAACCATCCGGGTCTACTCTACTCTTTATTGTGTCAAGTATTGCCTCATGGTCAGACTCACGAACCTTCCATAACGTCTTGTTCAAAGGTCTACCCCCATATTTGGTCAAATGAACATTGGATGCCATGACAAGGTTCGAGTAATGAAGAATCTTACAATGCATGTCAAAGTCCTAAAATAGCCAATGTTTAACACTTGAATGTGGGTACCTTCTAAGCCATGTTCCAGTAACCACAACTGAGCCTGTAGGGTATTCGATGTTTTCTCCATCTATAACTGGGGCCTCCAATTTTTTTTGGTCTCAACACAATGACACAAGTAATAGTATGTTCCCTCTTCATTGTCTTCATCTGCAATAACTGCATAAACATGCCCTGCATTGATATGTGCAAAAAATTCTTGAAATTAGTGAACATTACGAATACACTGCAAAGTAAGATAATGATATGGAATTTAAACAACTAAGCAAGTAGATATATATCACTTGGTTGAACTAGATCTAATATGTGGTCAAAGTCGACTGATGATTCTATTTGTGTAAGTTCCAATGCCATCGGAGGGCAATACGTGTGAAGTGGGCTAAGATAACTTATGAACCATTTGTCAACCCACTCCCCTGACTCACAATCATTCCAGTCTTGCATTGTACATGAAGAAAAAAAGCATGCCATCTTTCGTGTATCGATACTCCATGAACCTGCATTTGAGCTAAGGAAAGAGTGTACCTCACTCGATCTTGTTAGTGCACAATAGTCTTCATATGGTGCAATGTTAGTATCATCCATCAACCAAAAAAATTTATGAACTGAAGACGTACCTTCATTACCTAGACCCATCAAAGCATTACACCACTCGACGATTGATTTTGCATCTGTCAACTTTGCACTGTCTTTATACTTTAACTCTTCTCTTGCTAATGCTCTTTTCATGCATGCTCCTGCACCATCATGCTCCCCCTTTCCATGTCCGGCCTCACAAAAGTTCCACATATGTTGAACACCTGTAATGACATGCATCCTACACATCCAGTAGAACATGCGCGAGTTCTTGAACTGTGCTGCACAATTATCAGACCATATTATATGTTGATCATATTCTATGCCCCTCTAAGCCAAACCACTATAGAACATCTGGAAGCAACCTTGCATGAACTCTGGAGAATGTGTGTGATCATCACTAAGGTAAAAGTGGTACTCCCTCAATACTTTCCTTTGCTCATCTGTACTATCAGATGCATGAATGAATGTTATGTGCACAAATATCAAAACTTGTGTGGAGTTGTAATACTGTGACTGCACCTCATGTTGTGGTTGTAGAGTGTAGTTCTCTGCAAATTCAACCACGGATACTATGCTTCCAATTGGAAAGGTGTCCTTGCGTAGCTTGAACTGCGTGTCCAACCATCGGGCTCTATGGGTATGAATTGCATACTCAGACAGTATATTGTCACGAAATATGGTCATAAATTGGTACACTGGAATCTTCTCAATAACCAAATCACACCTTTTTGCTTGAGACCCATCTTTTGTAGCATATGCAACTATTTTATATTTCCCAAACTCTACTAGTTTTTGTCCCACCTCATTTGTGCTTTCCATATGTTGACATACTGGCATACGCTGGAAGCCACCGCAACGCTCACATGAACCATCCAAGCATGTTGTCCTATAGAATATCTGGCCATCCTCTATTTCACATAAATTTTTTGATAAGAACTCTCTGGAAGATTTTGGTGGGGCTTCTATGCCACAATCCTGCAAAACATCATTAGTATGCAAATCTAAACATATAGAACGATAAACATCATAATGGTTAGAAAATTCAATATGTAGTCTACAACAACAAGTAGTGCATGTGTGATTTTTCTTGACATAAAAAGGTTTAAGCAGTTCAAAAAATCTTTGAGAAATACTAATTTGAGAATAATCATTTTCAAATTTCCGAAAAAATTGGGTTTGAGTCATATCCAAACAATGCTTTGGATGTGGCTCACGATTCCGACTACTGATTCTCCTTCTTACCACATCCCTTTGATTCAAAGATGGACTTGTGTTATTCTTCCAATACTCTTCAATTAGTGTTCTCAAGGCTTCGACAACTTCTTTATCTTTCTGTGACAGTCTCCCTGAGAATGCCCATAATTCATTTGTATCATTGCCCTCAATTCTTTGTCGCCTTTGAATGGCTCTTGATAAAGTTTTTCTACTAATTCCCATTTTTTCACTAGTCTTTTTAATTAGATGAGCTCTCTTTCTTTGACAGCTTACCAAAGTCGATGTAGTGACACGTCGGGTGACATTACTATCCTTTGAGCATGAGGTCTTACCCACACTCTCATAAGCATCCATTAGATTCTTCACAATAGTGTCTTCACTCGATGCATTTGATGCTCTCAACCTAAGAGTCTTCATGATGTTCCTATACTTTACACCCCGCATCATTTCAACAAATAGTTGACATCTTGCAGTCTCATTTAGCCTTTCAAAGAATCTTTCCCAAATCTTATCAGCATATCTTCTACAAGTGCGTGTTGAAATCTTACCTTCCATGTGCTGCAAAATATCATCATCAATATTAATCAAATACTTTGGCTTTCTATGCAAAATTCTAGGTGGTGTTCTCCTAGGTACATACATCTCCACATTACAAATTTCATCAATATTTAATTGAGGTGGGCTAGACTGCATACCTTCGATCGAGGGTGGAGAAGAAGACATACCTTGAGGTTCACATGGGGATGATGGAATACCTTCTTTGTCAATTCCGAGTGATGATGTACTCTCAACTTGAGATGTGTTGGATGGTGTCCAACAATATTCACTTGCGGTACATGGTGTCCCTCCATATTCACTTGTAGTAGATGGTGTTCATCCATATTCACTTGTGCTAGATGGTGTCCCTCCATATTCGCTTGTAATTAATGGTGTCCCTTCATATTCACTTGTCGTAGAGGGTGTGTCTCCAGCTACAGTATCTGAATCTATCTTGCGACAATGCTTTCGCATTCGTGCTTGTTGTGCTGCCAATTCTCGTTCTCTTTTTGACGGTTGAGGTTCCTCTACAATTGGTTTATTTTCATCAATCGTTTCCAATTTCTTTTTTTCACGATATGCCGCCACCCGAACTCTCTCCTTTTCTTTCAAGGTTTCCTTCTCTTCGTCTGTTAGTTTCCTCTTTGTCTTTTTCTTCGGCATGGCAGGTAATTTTATCTATACCATGGTAATGAGACAAATATTAGTTCCTAAAAAATGTATCCATTCAAGTTAATTGAAAAATATATGTCATTGAAGGCTTCATTTAAATAATACTTACAATCATTGTGTACAAAAGTTAACCTAGCATGTAGACAAATATTTACAAACTATGGAAGCACTAGGCTAGCAAGAGCACATTTCTAACTAAAAGTGAATAACCATGATGGTGCTTATGAAACTAATGATTTTAATGGCATTGTGAGTGTTTGATAAGTTTTTGTTGTAGGAGCACCTTGACAATCTATGCTTCCATTTTGAAATTTGATTCAATTTTGGGTATCTTCATGTTGTAAGAGGGTCATTAAAGACATTTTCCATGTAGCGGTTATATGAGCTTTCAAAGGTGGTTGTTTGTTAGTTATAGGAATTGGTGGGAGTTTTTTTTCATTGCAAAAGGATTAAACAAACTCCATTGACTCGAAGGGAGGATTTTTTGTTCATTTTGAAATCCATTTTTTTGATAAAAAAAATGTTGTTTTCCAAAAATTCACTATTTTTTTGCACTTTCCTACACTTGTACGAATCTATACAGCCTCCCCTTGATATAAAACTAATATAATATTGTAGGCACATGTCTTAACTCTCTAATTCATCAGTTCTGAGGGCTTAACAATACATTTGAAGGGAGGAATTGACAATTTTCTGAAACTACTCATTTCAAGCTAGTCAAGGGTTTGAGTAGGATTTAATTAAGAAATGACCATCTTTTTTACCATTATGAATTTTTTCTCAGTGGGATGGAATGTGCATTGTTATATTAGGGTCTTTTATTGTTGAACATTCCTTGGAATGAATCTCATGACAATAGGATGGGGTTCTTAGGCTGAAACAAGCACCTTTCCATGAGAATTTGAGGAACCAAGGAGTGATTTTGAAAAAGTGATGAAGGAGTGGTCTATGTAATGAAATTTTGACCTTTTGTAGGGTATTTTGAAGATGTTTGATGCTTTGGAATGGTCTGGGAAGGCCCGGGTATAGGAGTTTCTATAAACCCTCCCTCTTTGGATTAAAAAATGGGGGTTTTTGTATTGGAAGCCTAGTTGAGTGGGTAAGGTCCTAAGACCTACAAAATATCTTGTTTTGAGACCTAATCAAAGACTATTTTTGGGTTTGGAAGTCTGGTGTGAGGATCTAAGGGTAGTTCCTTTGTAAAATTGGCCTACTTGGAGGCTTAAAATAGTGAAAAGGTCAGTTTTCTTAAAGTTGTCCCAAAGGAACTAAGTTTGTGTGTAAGGGCAGACTTCTGAAAGGTTTCATTTTTTGTTGTACTAACTCAAACAAAGATTTATTAAGCAAATAATGGTTTGGTTTGGTTTGGTTGTGCCTTCTAAAACCTAGTTGATTGTAATCAGTTATTTTCAAGGTGTTTTGAAGGTTAATCTATTTTTTTGAGTCTGACAAAGAGTTTCTAATCAACTTTATCCTGGTAGATGCTTTGCATCAAGTTTAAAATGGTAATTGGCAAGTGTATATAATTGTGTACATAATGGTAATTTAAAATGTGCATTGACAACCTAAGGTTATAATGACAAACAAAAATGAAAGCAAGCCATAATAGAATGAAAGAAAATGTGTAAATACTTCACATACCTAAAAAACCAGACTTTCAAATGGAAGAGTTCAACCCAATTATGTAGCCTTAGCTTCTTCTTTCTTCAAACTCCACAACAATTTGACTTGTTCAAAAGCTTGTTCCCCTCCAAACTTCAATTGTATATCAGTTTTCAATGGAATTCAAACTCCAATTGATAATATATGTCTTTCAACATGGAAACTTTGCTATTTCATGCAAAGGTGATAGAAAGACCATGGAAAAGGTGATGGAATGTGAAAAACATGCTTGCACACTTCACAACATCATCAAAAAGATAGTTTTTGTCGGAGCACGCGTAGAACCAGGGGAATATGCAGAATGTGGGCCTTGAAATCATGGGTATATAGAGTTTTTTACCGTTTTAGTGGAGTAAACAACACGCTCGCGTTATAACGTGAGCGCGTTATGTGAAATATGGTTTTCTCTTTTCTCCCTCTTTGTCTTTACCCTCTATCCTAATTCTATATATGTCCCCTACACCCTTATAGTAGAGGAAACAGAGGTGAGTGTGTGTGTGTGAGAGAGAGAGAGGTAGAGGGAGAGTGGGAGAGAGAGAGGGAGGGAGAGGGAGAGAAGGAGGGAGAGGCAGAGGGTTAGAAATAGAAAGTGGAAGACATGGAGATAGATAGGGAGGGAGAGAGGGTGAGAGTGGGAGAGAAAAAGGGAGAGAGGGAGGGAGAGGGAGTGGTAGAGAAAGATGGAGAGAGGGAGGGAGAGGGGGAGGGGGTGAAAGAGAGAGTGGGAGAGAAAGATGGAGAGAGGGAGGGAGAGGGAGAGGGGGAGAAATAGAGAGTGGGAGGGAGAGAGCG
>CM021105.1:269623638-269648090 GCA_007115665.2 Sequoiadendron giganteum
CCTTAAACCCTAATCCCTTAATCCCTATACCCTCTTAATCCTTGAACCCTCAACCCTTAACCCTTAAATCCTAATCCCTCAACCCCTATACCCTCTTAATTCGTCAACCCTCAACCCTTAAGCCCTAATCCCTCAACCCTTGTAACCTCTTAATCCCTCAACCCTCAACCCTCAACCGTCAATCCCTATACCCTCTTAATCCCTCAACCCTCAACCCTTAAACCCTAATCCCACAATCCCTATACCCTCTTAATCCCTCAACCCTTAGCCCTTAAAACTTGATCCCTCAACCCCTATACCCCTCTTAATTTGTCAACCCTCAACCCTCAACCCTTAAACCCTAATCCCTCAACCCCTATACCCTCTGAATCCCTCAACCCTCAACCCTCAACCCTCAACCCTTAAACCCTAATCCCTCAACCCCTATACCCTCATACTCTTTCAACCCTCAACCCTTAAACCCTAATCCCTCAACCACTATACCTTCTTAATCCCTCAACCCTAAACCCCTAAACTCTAATCCCTCAACCCCTATACCCTCTTAATCCCTCAACCCTCAACCCTTGAACCCTAATCCATCAACCCCTATACCTTCTTAATCCCTCAACCCTCAACCCTTAAACCCTAATCCCTCAATCCCTATACCCTCTTAATCCTTGAACCCTCAACCCTCAACCATTAAAGCCTAATCCCTCAACCCCTATACCCTCTTAATCCCTCAACCCTCAACCCTCAACCCTTAAACTTTAATCCCTCAACCCTCAACCATTAAACCCTAATCCCTCAACTCCTATAACCTCTACCCTATAACCTATTAATCCCTCATCCGGAAACCCTAAACCCTTAAACCCTAATGCATAAACCCTCTACCCTCTACCGCCAATCCTCTACCCTCTACCCTCTACTCTCAACCCTAATCCCCCAACCCTTAAACCCACTTAGTAAACTCTCTACCCTAATCTCTCAACCTTCTTGACCCTTAAACCCTCAACCCTTAAACCCTCAACCCTCAACCCTAACCCCTTAAACCCTAAATTGTTAAACCCTTTACCCTCTACCCTCTACCCTCTCACCTCTACCCTCAACCCAATACTCTCTACCTAAGCCCTAATCCCTCAACCCTTAATCTCTGAACCCCTATAACATCTACCCTATATATTGGACCCTCAACCCTATCCCTCGACCCTATACCTTAAACCCTCAATCTTAAACCCTCAACTCTTAAACCCTCTACCCTTTACCCTATACATTAAACACTCAACCCTCAACCCTTAATCCCTCAACCCTCAATCCTTAAACCCTAAACCCTCTACCCCTTACATTGGACCCTAAACCTAATCCTTCAACCATATACCCTCAAACCTATACCCTAAACCCTCTACCCTCAACCAATTAAACCCTTAACCCTAAACCCTTCAACCCTAAACGCTTAAACCTTAAACCTTAAACCTTCTACCCTATACCCTCAACCAAATACCCTCTACCATCAAACCTATCCCCTCAACCCTCAAACCATAAATCCTAATACCCTAGAAACCATCAACCCTATACCCTCAACCCCTATCACTTTCTCTCTATCTATACATCTCACCTCTCCCTCCTTCCCTCCCTCCCACCCTCTCTAATTGTCCCTATCTATCATCTCCTTCTTTCTGTGTACCTCTTGTTCAATCAATCCCTAACACCCTCTCTCACTCCCTCTATCCATCTCTCTTTATGTCACTCCCACTCCATCCCACTCTCTCCCACTACCTCTCTCTCCCTCTCTCTCATGTCTCTTCCTCCCACTCCCTCTCTCTCTAAGGTCTCTCCCTCTGACAACCTACCTAGGTAAATCTCTCTTTGTCTCTCTCCCCTCTCTCTATCTATCCCTCCAGCCCTACCTAGATAAGTCCCTCTCACTCCACCCCTTCTTTCTCTACCTCTATCGGGTCACTCCCTCTCACACCCTATCCCTCTCTCAGGTCTCTCACTCACATTCCCTCTCTCTCCCACTCCCTCTCTGTCACACTCCATCTCTCTCACACTCTCTCACACTCCCTCTCACTACCTATCTCTCAAGTCTCTCCCTCTCACCCCCCTCACACTGTCAAGTCTCTCCCTTTCACACCCTACCTACATAACTCTCTCTTTCTCTTTGCCTCTCTCTCTCTCCCTCTCCCTCAATTCTCTCTCCCACCCCCCCTCTCTCTCTCCCTCTCCCTCAATTCTCTATCTCCCTCCCTCCCCCCCTCTCTCTCTCCCTCCCTCTATCCCTCCCACCCTACCTAGCTAAGTCCCCCTCAATCCAACCCTTTCTCTCCCACTCCCTCTCTCTTAAACTCTCACTTCGACCCCCTCTCCATCTCTCTAGACTCTCTCTAAATTCTCTCTTCATCTAAAGACATACATAAATGCATACATACAAGCATAATACATATGTACATATAATCTTGCATCCATACAAGCATACATACATACATGTACATAAAAATATATCAACATACATTAATATACTAGAATTTAACATAAAGTAAGACATAACGCGAGCGCGTTATAACGCACTCGTGTTATATGCTAGTAGACATGTTCCCCCAGAAGCAAAAGCCATGTCAAAAGTGAGATATAACGCGCTCGTGTGATATTTTGCTTTGGGAATTACCGAACTTTAAGCTTGGTACTTGCCGTGGAATACCAACCCAAAGGCTTGGAGGGTATTCCCAATGACCAGAGACGTGTTTTTAAAAAATCCACCATATTTCTCATAATCGAGTTTGTGTTCACCATCAGGATTGCACGTGGTTCAATATCGAAAAAATCAAGCACATGGGTAATGTTGGGTTATCTCTTAGCTATCCAACGATGTATTTTTTTTTACTTTCTAAAAATGTTAAGTCTTTCATCCATAATTTATTTTATCTGTATGTCTTTTTTTTGCCAAAAAGCAGTGTTTGGTATTTTTTTCGTTATAAATTAATCGTTCATTAATTTTTCAAATAAATTACATTTTTAGAAACTAGACTCCATTCTACAAAATTAAAAAAAAAAATCAATTAGTTTCCAAAATTTGTAGGGGTAGCACGGCCAAAATTCTATTTTCAGGATATGTCTACTTCGCAAATTAATAAAAAATCAAATATTCATTAAAAAATTATCAGAAAAATCATGCATCAACTACATACTATTAGCTAACTTTTGACCGTTGCGATTTTAAAAATACTAAAAAAAATTTCACCATACGAGGGTCATACAAGAGTTGTTATGTTATGTTTTTCTGACAAAAACAACACCAATTTGTGTACGTCGCTCATTTGAACCCCTTAATCTCAACCATTCTCAAAATAAATTAGTAGTTTAGAAAGTAGACTCAAAGAACTTGAATCCTTCTTTTTGTTCTATCTCAAAATTTTGAGTCTAAGTATCCTTAATTTCACATCCAAGGTCAGTATTTCCTGATTTCAGAAAAAAGTTGTCCACTTAAGTCTCCTTTTTGGGAACCATCTTGGTGCACTTACCCGTATGTGTCTTTTTAGTTTTATTAAACATAGGTTTTTCACCGAAAGTCAAGCTCTCTGTTTTGCACATGTGGAAAAATAGCAGATTATCAAAATATATTTTTTTAAAATACATTGAGGCTGGGTATTGATGTCCTTGATCCACTAAAAAAAATAAAATTGAATTTCAATACATAGAGAAAAACTTATGTTGTATGCAGTCCACCTATGTCTGAATTGCAATTGGTTTGACTTCGAAACTTGATTAAGGAAAAAATATTCAATAAAAAACTATGAGACCAAATTCAAGTGCTATATATCGTAGTTACAAATCTAAATTTGAAAAAATTAGAATTTTATCCTTTATACAAAAAAAATTATGTTGTATACAGTGAGCGTCACTTTTTTAAAATGTTGTTTTCTGAAAAAAACTAGTTTTTGTGGGAGATGGAAAAAAAAGTGCAATTTGATTCCAAAATTTTTCAAAAAAATAGTTTTAGAATCTACAAACAAAATGTGATGAGACTCTAGTTTTCATCATCTTCAAATTCCTCGTGATTTAGCCGCTATAGGTGCCCAAATATGAAGATTTAGTTAAAAATAATAATTGCAGTGTCCAGTTTGGCCAAAAATTCTAAACCACTATTATGGGATCACCCACGGCCTAAAGCCTTTGCCTTGAACATAATTTAAGAAAAATGGATAAAGGATCCACTTGAAACAATCCTCTAGATACCCCAAATAAGTCACATAGAGAACTATTAATCAATATGGAGAAGAAAGGTTGGTAGTTTTTATGATTAGATATAATACTCAAAATTTAATTCAAAATTAGACACAAAAACACAACAAATACCTTGGGAAAACCCTCCACTTGAGGGAGAAAAACCCATCAAATGTATCTCTTATATATTGTAATAATAAGAGAAAAGATTTTCTTACAACTCAGGCACAACATAATGTCGATTTTGATACAATGAATAATCACACCTCTCCTAGATGCAAATACAAATGAATATGTTTCTCCTTGAAATCAAAATGTTGTTACAAGATGATGATCTATTGCTCAAGTGCAAACTTCTTCTACAGATCCAAATTATGATGAATGAACTTGATGATCAAATGAATGATCATTACCTGGTATTTATACACAAGAGAAGGATCACATCCTTTCAAGACAAGGAGGTCAACCTTGATAGAAAAATCATGACTCTTCAAGAAGTCGACCTTAATTAATTATTATCAATAATTAATATTTATTTTATTGTGTGTTTGTGAAGCACCTCTTCACATTAGATATCGATCATGTATAAATTAAATAGTTGTTAGGCTACGTTTAATTTATTACCTTCATAGAAACGCAAGCCTGGAAGTAAGAGGCCTGTGGCTGCTAATAGCATCAACAAAGGTGTGGATATATAATTGAATATCCAATCAAGCTATTTCATTCTAAAACCAAATTTGCAAAGCACCATCATAAAAAAAGGGTAAAACACTCTATCATGTGCCTTATTTACATCCAACTTCAATATCATGTTTTTTCTTTGAGCATTCAATCAAATAAATATCTTCATGAACTATTATAACACCATAAAAAATTCTTTGAAAAGGAGTGAAATTTATCTACTTTTGTGATATAAGCTTGGGGAGAATTCCTTTCAATCAATTATTAATGACCTTCAAAATAATTGTATATATTATATTGCAGAGAGAGGGAAAAAGTTAGTAAAAGTTTGGTAAGATGATTTCCTTGAAATGAGAGAAATATTTGTAAAATTTAGATGTCTAATAAATTTACTAATTATTTTTGAATCTTCAACAATATTATGTATTTTCATGATAATAGTGCATACCAACACTTTTGATATAATGTATTGTAGAACCATCCATCCCTAAATCTTTATTTGGGGTAATTTAGAAAGTTACACATCTGACTTCTTCCAACATTATTGACGCCATTAGAAAAAAATTATTGTATGTTGAAACCACACAAGGAATATTTTTAATAGTTGACATAATTTCAAATGCATATGTACCATCTTCAAACATCAATATATTTTTTGGTGAATAAATTTTATTTGGATATCCATGAGGTTATTTAAAATGCCACCATCTTATACAATTACTGATTCAATTCTATTTTGTTCTCATGTAAATTTTAAAGCATTATGAATAAATTTTATATTTGAATTTTCCTCTTCAAGCCATGTTTCCCTAGAATTTCATTTCTAGAAGATCTTCTCCCTAACAAAAAAACTCAATGTTCCACGAATAAATATGTTTGTTTCAATTAATCTTCTTAAAACATTCCCTTATGTATAATTTTTTGATTAAGAATATCTTCTAGGTCTAATTCAATTCATTAATTGTCATGAAAATCATTTTTGAAAGCATGGTCGTATTCTAATCCCTCAATTATTTCTTTAGAAAGTTCAATTTTTTGAAAATAAAAATATTTTAGAACCCTTTTGTGTAACAATTGTTGTCAACAAGTCCTTGATTAAATCCAAATCATTACTATTTCTAAACCACATCAATTCAAACTTGAAAGGGAAAATCTATGAGGTATGACCTCCACTAATGAAAGACATGCTCAAGATGTGGTTCAACCCAGAGATGGGACAATAAATGAAGTCAAAAAATTGTGTATGTGGAAGACAACATTTATTATGCAATAATCTATCCAATCTTTCAATGATATTATAAAAATGGACTTGTGATTGGTCCATGTATATAAAATTTTTTTGGTTACTATGTCCATTAGATTTTTATCACTAATAAAATTTAAAAAATCCCTTATATGATTGGGATATGTGAGAAATACCACTACTCTTTTCACAACATGATAATAGTACATTGAAATCCCACCAAGAATGCACTTTTCATTTGCTACTAGATGCAAAAATTCTAGAATTTGAGCCCAAACTAGAGATTTATCAACTATCTTAACCATTCCATATACATTAATTATCTTGAAATAAATATCCAATACCATAATCTAAATAGATACCAAAAAAATTTAGAAGAGGTAACCATATTAGGCTAAATAAACACCTTACTTGGTTTCCAAAAAGTCCCAATTCCTCCAAAAGTATCAAATGATTCCTTGGGGTAATATTTTATGAAATGTGAGTGGCTACCACTTTTTAGACAAAATAATTTCTTCTCTTCAGCCTTAATTGATTGCGCCCATTCTCCATTTAGCACACATAAAGTTAAGGTCTTTGTGATTTTGAGTATTGCGGCCACACATAGCTGAGCAACAATATTGAATTATTCACCAATCATTCATCATCAATTGACACAAGTTCCCCAAGTCATTTCTAATAGTGGAAGTCACACCCATTAACCAAAATTCCATAGGAAATTTATAGAAGTGAGTCCAAATTATAGAATTTGTTGGTCCATATTTTAGAGGATTAAGATTTAGACACTATTTTTCAATAAATAAATGCACCTCACCAAGAATCCATCCATTTTTGTTTAATATATGATCTCTCATATCCTTATACTCAGAGGTTGCAATAGAAAAAGTTTTGGGATGAAATGTATTATTGGCAATAGATTTCAATTATCAATTGCCCAATCTAGAATTCTTTAGCTCAATAGGTTGGTGCCAAAAAAGGAAAAAATAATATATGATCACAAAGAAAGAAATTTACATCAACAATTGAAGCATCAAGTATAATTTTCGCAAATGCAAAACTAGCATCATCAATCTTCTGAAAAACATATAGATTCCTATTTGATGTGCATGAGGGTACAAATAAAAATATTGGAAGTGGGCTATTATAATAATAAATACTATTTATATATTTTTGTAAATACATAATTTATTATATTTATGAATTCATAAATATCATATATATATATATATATAATTTTATGATGTTGATTATAAGTGTTTGGTTTAATATTTTGGATGAAGTTCCTTAGAATGAGTTTAAGGAAGCTACTTAGGATTTATTTAAATTTATAAAGAATTATTTTATTTACATAAGACTTATTTTTTGTTAAATCTATGTTGGATATGTTTTAGTTTTATGTATACTCATGTACTACTATAGAATGCCTTTTAGATTAAAAAATATAAATTGTTCTAAATTAGATTATAAATTATATACTCATGAATTAAATTATAAATTAAAGTACACAAAAGATATTCTAAATCATAAATTAAATTTAGATTAAACTGTAAATTATTATTTTTTATTATAAATTGAACAAATTAAATTATCAAATAAAATATTTAAACTAAGTAATTTATCAAAATTAGAAAAGTAAAATGAATATATGACAAACATGTAAACACATGAAAATTCATATTTGCAAACATTTACCTAACTCCTCCCTATGCATCTCACCTGTTGCACATCCTCCCCAAAAAATAAATTGCAACTAAATCTTCACAACCATCTATTTATTTATGAGACTCCTCATAAGTACACTAAGAGTGACACTCTAAGAGACTTAGAAAATAGTGAAGCATGTTTAGCCTCCATGGTAGTTGGAACCCATTTCATTAAATGAGTTCTAGGAATTCTATCATGAGCAAAAAATTGTATGAGAGTCAAATTTTTAGTCTCAAAGTCCTCCAAACTCAAAACAATAATTAATGAAGAAGCTTCATTTTGACAAATATGCATGAGAGTCAAATTTCTAATATCAAATGCCTAGTGAAGTGTTCAATTGGGTTTAGTTCATTCAAAACACAAATAAATGAAGAAGCCAAGTTTTAACAAATATGCATGAGAGTCGAATTTCTAGTCTCAAATGTCTAGTGAAGTGTTCCAATAGAGTTAGTTCACTCAAAACACAAATGAATGAAGAAACCAAGTTTTAACAAACATGCATGAGAGTCAAAATCCCAACCTCAAGTGCCTAGTGAAGTGTTCAATTAGACTTAGTTCACTCAAAAATTAATATTTTTTTAAAAATATAATGAAAAACAATCTACGCTTGCTCAAAATCCCTAACACCAAGAACTAACCAAATGACAAATGAGTCCAAAATCCAATCCTATTCAATGTATTCTGTGTCATTTTAATATTTGAAGTAATTACTTTTGTGTAAAAAATAATTGACAATTTTCACAAAGTTTGCAAAATAAAACTTAAATAGATCAAGTGAAAAAATACATTATTTTTTTTACAATTACCATAGCCAAAAGACAAAATCATAAAGTTATAGACCATTATTCTTTTATTCATAATAACACAAACTTTGGATAGTAATTGGAAATTCAAGGGTATGCATCGTAAGTATTGGAAGATAAAACTGTTAAAAGACTCCTCGTAAGTTAAGTTAATGTTAAAAAAACAAAGTACAAAAAAACAACGGGCATTAATTTATATTTAGAAATCATAACCGTTCCCTCAAGAAACAAATCATCCCTCGACAGAAAGATCGTACAAGCATTCTGATGAACTTTGGCTTTGGCTCTTTGAATTTTAAGAGAGCTGAGAACTCATTCTTCTGAGAATCACGATTTTAGCTTTTAAGAGAGTTTAGATCTTATTCTTTCAAGATTTTCTTCTTCTTCTCCGCAACAACCAGCGTAAGAAATTGCAAGGGCCGACTGTGTTCTGCTCAAATTGTGGCTCCATTGCACCGCCACCATGGCTCCTATTCACTGGCCTCCCCCACCCATAATCCTTCTCACGATTACGTGCACACTACACCTCTCTCTCTTTGAATCCTTCTCACGATTCTTGTTTTGCCAATTAGATTCCTCCCATCTGCTTCTTTTAAGACTGCATGCGAAGCTGTTTGGCTCAACAGTTCTCTAGCGGTTACATTGGCAAATGTGATTTGTACGCAGTTTCATGACTGCTTCTTTTAAGACAAGGGAGGACTTACTTGATTTCTACTGTCTACTAGCAGAAGCATGTGGACAGGCTCTTCATCTGGGATCTGTCGAGCTGCAACTCAGGTTTCCATAGAGGTAAAAAGGCTAGTTCAATCCGTGGCAGAACATTGAAAAACATAGAGGTACACTCAGTATAGTGATTTTTTCATTTTTTTACAATTGATTGCGAATGTGAAGATGCTTTTCATTTATAGGGATTTATCAGGTACTTGTTGATACTCTCTGAATCTCTACTACTGAATTATGTATTGGAAAACTGTAATCCAGAGTATTCCCTATGTATATACAGATCCTTTTGTATAATTACTTTCATTTTAGGGATCAGTGAACTCTAACTTCTGATTATTTTCATTACTTTTTCAGTCACTTATAGCAACTCCATTAAGCTCATAATATTGGTCCAATTGAAAAACTGGTTCAAAGCCATATTGGACAGTTCTATTTAACATCCATTTGCAAAAAGATGATAAAATTCATCAAAAAGATGTTTAAAGAGGTCTGGTGTAATCATAGAGAAGGCTGATTCATTGGCTATATCTATTGAACTATTCCTAAAGAAGACAACTAAAGTTAGAATACAATAGGGTAAGATATAAATTTTAATTGAATATTATCAGAAGCAGCTGGTGTCATCTGAAGAAATAAGAACTATAGAGGATCAGAAGTTAGAAAATTAAGCTGGACAAGGTCATAAGAAGAGAAAACTTCAACAGAAATGGGGTCTTTGGATTCTATTTAAATCATTATTGCTTGCTAAAGCTACACAATTATAATTATATTCAATCAAATAAATGTATTCATTAATTTGATTTAGGATTACGACATCCTTTTTCTTATACCTCCATTTTAGTAGCTCGAACACTATTTAGTATTATCTTCTACATGGCTGAGACATATTCTGTTTTTTGCTTCTCCGTGATTCAAACTAGATCGTGGAAAGAATCATTCAAAATTCAGTAGGTTGAGTTGATGAGCCGTACTTCTTAATTCATGAAGCTAACGAAGGGTTTAAGATATGAAATCGGCAAGGTAGATAGAAAACAGGGTGGGTACATTACACAGTGCCCCATCCAACCAGGGGGGAAATTTACATACACGTTGTGGTGGCATGCACATGTCTCATGGCTGTTTGGTAGTTTTTTCTTGCATAGTTTCTCCCTTGACGGGATCCATTTTACAGTGGACTTCATAATTTGATGGACTTACGATATAATCCTGGACGAGGTTTATACCTTAAGAGATTAGCCTGTTTTGTAGTTCAGGGTTATTGAGGAGAGGAGAGGATGCCCATTCTAGCTTTCTTCCCCAAAGTTTACTTTTCCCTTTTCCTATTTAGTGGGGGGACACCTTTAGTCATAAGCCTTGATATTTTCAAGAGTGGGACATTTGTGTTTTGCTGCTGCTCCTTTTGCAGAATGAATCTGTATTTTGACTCTCTGATCCTATAGTATTCTCCAGGCAAGTATAATTTCCAGGGCATGATTGAACAGTGAACTGACCAGCCTTTCTGATATTGAGATCCTCATTCCTTATAGAGGAAAATGCTGTGTCCCATTTCATAATAGGAAATTTGAATTGTGTATTTGTACCCTGCCAGAGGAAGTCCTTTTGTTCTGTAGTGGTTTTTCCACTTACTTGAGTTGGTATAGGTAATAAGGAGAGAAGTCCTTTTGTTCTGTAGTGGTTTTTCCACTTACTTGAGTTGGTATAGGTAATAAGGAGAGAAGGTGTATCAGTATTGCCTGCAGAACAACTTGCACTAGCTGGACCCTACTGGCTAAAGTAAGCCACTTGTTTGTCCAGTTTCTCAGCTTGTTCTGAATTTTAGATGGCATTGGATTCCATAACTCTTTTGAGACCTTCAAATGAAGTATGAAACTCAAGTAGGTAATAGATAGCTTTTGTTCTTTAATTTGTAGGATTTTCTGTTTTGTTTTAGCTTGCATATTTGCAAACACCACTCCTGATTTTGTTGATTTATGTGTTGTCCTGAAGCTTGTGAA
The DNA here is from genome assembly GCA_007115665.2 of Sequoiadendron giganteum. Lineage (NCBI taxonomy): Eukaryota > Viridiplantae > Streptophyta > Pinopsida > Cupressales > Cupressaceae > Sequoiadendron > Sequoiadendron giganteum. Next base: position 269,634,984 of record CM021105.1, read on the forward strand.
GTGGAAGTTAGAGTACCCGAATTCTCTATTCACAGGTGGTATATCTAAGATTTTTCCTTTGTTCATTCTGTCATACCAAGAGATGCAAAAGGCCATTGCTCATAAGAATGAATGGGTATGGACTGAACGGGTCTCCTTTGCTAGAAACTTCAATTAAACAAAGCTAGAAATAACATGTTGGTGTCATGGAAATTAAATGTTTTTGAGGTATAGATCGGCTGTTTATTGAAATTTCTAAGTACTATATCAAGGTCACAACATTAGAGTTGTTTATTGTTTCTCTTACTCCTTTTGCTGTGTTGACAAAGTTGATTTCTTATCTTGTTGAGATACTAGAGTTGGAGTTTAATTGAATCATGTCTTTTGTTTGATCAGTCTGTTGTGCAAGAACTAAAGGAGTTGTCAAACCACTGCAAGATACCCAGACCATGCTGAGATTCCTATGTTGCTAGGTACTGGAAAGTAGTTTCGTAGGAGAATCGACAATTATTACTTTTCATAATTTATCTTTATTTAGTAAATTCATTTTTTTTAAAGATAAAGATAAATACGGATCAGTTTGAATAGTTAACCTACTAGTTTAATTACCTATTTTTAAATTTCTATTAGTCAAAACTATCTTTTAAAATTGATCAAAGAATGTTTAAAGTTTAATATTAAAAATGATGTTTTCAATTTTATTTTGAAACATTCAGTTTTTTAACATTAGAGTTAAAACTAAAAATAAAACTAACATTTGAAAGTACTGAAATAGATTAATTATATTGATATTTGATAATCATCATCATGATAGAAAAAATAATTTAAAACCATAATCACCCGCAGATGACAAAGAAACTAGGAGGGGAGTACCATTACTTTTAAAAACATAGTATGGGGGACCTTGGAGATGACCATATTTTCAATCAATTGATAAAACTTCAATACATGTACACATCTTAAGCCTTATTATTGTTTTGCTTCATATTCTTACCTCTGGGATTTAATAAGGAATTTTTCTACCACTAAATTTTTTTGTAAACTTTTATGGAAAAATAGAAAATTACAAGTCTATTAGGTATTTTGTTTAGTTCTTTCAAATTTTGTCAATCACATATCAGCACTTTAAGAATATCCAATGTATTTTATGTGATATATCTGAGAAACCTCTATTGGAAGTTTCCAACCTTCCTCATTTTCAAGGGATGCATATGGGAGGTGGAAAGAAACTTCATCTGAAGTTTCATAATGTCTAAAGGTGTCTCCATATAGGTCTCCAAGATGGGGACATGTTTCCAGTACGAGAGATGAGTACCAAGGGTTATGCTATGAGTCTTCTGGTAACTATGAGGATAACCCAGCAAAAGGCTACCCCTTCTTGGTAGTGGGTTGAAGGTTTCTTTATAGTCTACCCCTTCTTGGTATGCTTAACCTTTGGTGACAAGTCAAGCTTTGTACCTACCCAAAGAAATATCTGATTTAAATTTTACTTTGTAAACCCATTTACAATCAATGGGCTTGTTTCCTTGGGATAATTTAGACAACACCCAAGTTTTATTTTGCATCAAGGCTTGAAAATCCACCTTCATGACAGCTTTCTATTTTTGCTTTCCTTGCCTCATCGTATGTGCTAGTTTCAAATACTTATGAAACAATAGAAGTAAGCAAAAATTATTTGCTCATCATTTTGTACAAGTTGTTTCCCCAATTGTGTAGACCTGCCTTCCATTGTTTTTGGTTATTATCCTCCCAAGCACCTCTGACCGTGGTATACTACCATTTTGGCATCTGACTCCCGTATGAAGTCTGGGTATCGATTTGTTCTTCTTCAGATCTCTCCTTGAACTTGATCCCTCTATTTTTGTGGCTTTAAGCCTTGTTTTATTTCCAGATCAGAACTTGTACCAAAAGTATTAATAGCAATTATCCATACAATACTATCTGCAGATTTACCATCATCTAAGAAGAAAAGACATGTTCGCTTCTACAAACTAAGAATAATCTTATTTGCAGAAACTTCAAGTAACCTGTATGCCTTGGATTGGTAACTATAGCCAACAAACATGTATGGTTTGCACTTTGCATCTAACTTCTCTTTTTGGCAGACATCAATGCAAAAACAGTACAATGGAAACACAAAATTCCATTTATTGATGACTTCCCTTCTTGACTATCCTTCCTCAGGAATGATACTCTGCAATGCTTTACAAGGACAGTGGTTAAGGATGTTGATTGTTGTATTCACAGTTTCTGCCAAGTACCAATATGGTATATTCAGGCTGTGTAGCATGCACCCTGCCATCTCCATAACTGTCCTATTTGTTCATTTCATGCGTCCATTATGTTGTGGACTGTATGGGGTAGTATGTTGTTTGTGTTCACCATTCCTCTTGCATAATTCTTGTAACTGTTTGACAAACATGCCTCCATTATTAGATCTAAGAGCCTTGATCTGATTACTTATTTGTTTCTCCACCAAGCCTTTCCACATCATCAATCAACAAAAAGAAATGCTTTGCTCCAGATACAGTAGGTGTCTTGACTGACCGTTAAAAATCAACATGTACCAGATCATGCAAGCTTTACTAACATCAAATGGGTGTTGATGTTGTTTTCCTATTAGACATCCTGTACAATTTCTCACTTTTTTGAATGGATTGAAGTCCAACCATGTTAGTCTTACAGTTTACTAAGTGCAGACAAATATTGATTATTGAGGTGTTGATACCTCTTGTTCCAAAATATATTGCTTTCTCCACTGCTGATAGTGGATGAGTAAATTGACTTGGGATCAACAAGTTTATACATTTCCTTTTCCCCAATACCAACTACCATCAACTTGTTATCATAAAGAGTTGTGAGCATAGGTTTGTCGCCTTGAAGTTTTACAGACTAGGATTCTTTGTTGTTCCACTAATAGACAGAATATTTTTGTTAACATTAGAAACACACATCAAAATTTTCTTGAGAGTGTAACTTATAGTATTGTTCATTGCGACACAAGCATCTCCACATCCTTTAACATAACGAGTCCAACCATTGCCTAATGGAACAGATTCACTTCTACTCTTATCCTTAGAAAAAGTTACAGACCTGTTTCAATGGTATGAATGGAGTCTAGATGCACTTGAATCCAAATACTAGGTTGTGGGATGCAATCGATTGATCATGTTATGCAACAAACACAAATACTTCTGTCATTTCTTACTTCTCAAACTTTGAGTAACATTAGCTTTCTTGGATTTGCACCAGCAAGCCATGTTACTCTTTCTTTTCTGATAATTTCTCTTGAAATGTTCCAAATTCTTTACAATAAAAACATTTCCATTTTGATCTCTTGGATATATTACTGCCTTTGAAGGAGTTATTTGATGAATCGATATTGTTGTGGCTTCCTTTTCCCTTGATTCATGCTCTGAGTGTGCTCTCTACAATGTCTGAAGTTGATTTCTGCATCTGTTCTCACCTCTGCTTTTTCTTTTTGCAAAAGAAGTGTGGATAAGTTCTCTGCAATTAGACATAAGGGATTCAGCAAATGAATTTGGGATGATGGCAAGCTTTGTAAGACCAAAGCAATCATGGCTTCATGAACCACTAGTTTTTGAATATCTGATATTTGATCACTAAGATCCTTCATTCACACAAGTATTTGGATGTTAATCCTCCTTCCTCCATTGTAGATGGAAACAAGAGATTCTTTAAATATAAGGCCCGTCTAGCTTTTGATGTCAGGTATTTGTCCTTAATTTTCTCACAGAGTTAGTGTTAATGTAGTATTTCGGACCTCTGGTATTAATCCATCTGCAACTGACATCTTTAGAAGTGTTAAAGCTTCTATATATCTGTAGTGAAAATCCTCGGCGTCGGCAACTATTCTTGTTCTTTGTTCAATGTTATTTGGTCAAGATTTATATACTTCCAAGTTGTGTGTCTTTTATTCCTCCATGGATGGTAGTATTTTGTGATCCCTTTTTGAGGCTTGGGCAAAGAGCAAGGCTCAAAAATTGGCCATTATAAACCATCAAAGATAGACTTTTTAACAAAAGCGACACCTTAAAACAAAGATCACAAATAATTTTAAAGGAATGTTAAAAAAAATTTATAGCTTCGTGTCTTGTGGCAGCTGGTTCTTCAATTCTTATACCATCTGATTAGAGCAAATCTTTAAATCTGCACACTTCTTCTAATTTTAGCTGTTGTGAAAATTTTGGTGCTGCTGTTTCCCTTATTTAATCAAATATGCCTGAATCTTTACCTCCAATAGATCTGTTCACCAAGGAGTATGTCATTTAGATTCTCTTGTAGAATTTCTTTAATGCGTTTTTAGTTTTGAATAGTTGATTGAAAACTGTCCTAGGTCCGCATTGCTTTCTTCCATCAAAAGATATTTCTGTAGACATCTTCATCCCACTTGTTCAAAGCAGAATTTATATGTTTAGTCTTTGGACAAGGTGACTATTCTAGTGCCCTCTAGCTGTAGAAGTTGTTCCACCAATCGTCAATTTGGTTTTAGAAAACCTGAATCATCCACATATGTGTGGATTTGAATGGTCAGTTTTAAAAACTTACTAGGCATAAATATTGGTGGCATCGAAAGATACACATTCCTGAAGACTTTGAATAAATAAAGTTATCCAATTTTTCTGTTTGTTCAGAAATTGGTAACAGATTTAGACAGGTTCCATAATATTGCTATGTTCCCACAATGACTATCACAGCCGACTGCTGCACACCCTACCTCATTCCAATAGAGAGGCCAGGCTTTGGATAGCAACTTCCAGGCATTTTGTTTCATGTAGGAAGAGAATATTAAGAAACTCAATTTTTGATTTTTAAGCAATCTCCTGTTTTCCGGGGCATTTAGCTCATGAGTATTTCACAATGAGGCTATCATTGGAGACATCCTTGGCTATGCTGGAACCACTAGAGTCCCGTAACCCAAAAGTAGGGTAACTGATTTATCATTTATCTCTAGCTTCATCTATTAGAAATCACTCTCCCTCAATATACCTTTCTTATTTATTGTAATCACCTCTGTGTTGGTTTATTTTGCATGGTTTTTGTTTTGCTATATCTTCCACGTTCTTCCTAAGAGATCAGTTCTTTTTTCGAGGTAGGTCTTCTGAAGATTTATCTGATCCTGTTTCATTTGCTCGTAGTTCCCATACCTTAATCCCTTTTTTGGATTGATATCTAGAGCTACTGCTGAGTCAGTTTATGGATTGGTTTTGGGAGCACCTTTTGGTTGTTAATAGTTATAACAAGATTTTGAAATTATCTGCATTAAGACCTGAAAGTTTGTGTTTTATTTTACATTTTTGTGGGGCTTTTTTGGGTGCTTTCATCTGTTTAATTTTGTCTTTTTGAAAATCTTGAAGATTCTCTTGTTCATTTGGTCTCAACGGGCAACCCCTACTGAGATGACAATGCTCATGGGAAACCTGACATCTAAATGGAAGATTCTCAAAATCTACTTTAGCTTCCAAAGAGGGCATACAATTTCTTCTAAGGCATAATTCATTTGGCAAGGGTTTGATCAAGTCAATTTGCCTCTGCATCTTGCAAAGGTGAGCAGATATGCTTATCTACAGTGGCTAGATTCTCTACAGACTGGCTTTAACTTGGTTCCTAGGGGAAATCCTACTGAGTCATAGACACATTAATGCTTTAATTTGTCTGGAAAATCTTGTTTAAAATAGAATAGATGGAGCTATGGCTACATGAATAGCCTTATGTTTTAATAAAACCTGGATCTGCCCTTGACTACAACTGCTATCATCTTTTCCTGCACAAAATGGCTAGAAATTACTTTTTAGGGCATGCCATAATTCCAAATCCTCCTCTAACTATCTATTTCTGCTTCCTAGCTATATTTTTTTTCTCTTTTAACCATGCATCGTTTACTTACAAATTAGAGATCTGCAAGGAAGGATCCAAGACTCATGGTCAACAGCTTCCTTAATCAATTCGAGCATCAGCTCATTTTGTTATCCTTTGAAGAACCCAATTTCTGTAAAGATTTCTGATGGTCCGTCCACATCATAAGTTTGAAGGGAATTGGGTGTCATAATAGTCCTATTTTGTGTGTAACTTGATCTCAATGCCAAAAGCAATTGGGTTTTTCACTTTGGCCCTCTTTCCATCCTTACCTTGAGACACTGATGCACTGTGGGTAGCTAAGCTCCACGTACACTGCATGCTCAACATTCGTTTTAGTCTCTGAAGAGCCTGTGTTGTGTGGAGTACCATTTCAAATTTCTGATATTCTCATCCTTGCAGGAAATCTCTGCAATGTTATTTAAATATTACTATGTAGCCACAAGGAACATGTGAAAAACATTTGGTCCTTAATATGGTTATGTCTACATTACTACGTAACTAAGCTCTGCATGCTCAGCCTTTGGTCTCTGAAGAGTCTGTTTTGGAAGGCCTGTGTTGTGTGGAGTACTATTCCAAATTTCTGATATTCTCATCCTAGCAGGAAATCTCTGCAATGTTATGTAAACACTACTATGTAGCCGTAAGGAACGTGGTGAAAACGTTTGGTCCTTATTATGGTTATGCTCAATCCCTACCTTCATAGGGTGCTATGGTGAACTTAGGGTTGGGCCTAAGTCCATGCACTGCCATGAGTTTGACCCCTACCTTGAGATGTCCCTAGCTATCTCAGAAAACACAATGTGATTAAAAATGTTAAGAGTGATCATTAGCTTGTAGAGAACAGGGTTGGGCATGAGTCCTCCACATGGCTGCACTTGACCTCCTACTCTAGGTGCAACCCCTTGGAGACACATTGAGATGGGTTTAAGTCCATGCATTGCCATGAGTTTGACCCATGTCTCTGATTGTTCTCACGGCTATTACAAGTTTCCAAAGAGCCCATAGGATAATTGGTGCAGATATAAATTGAACAGATTCAAGCATTGAAACAACAATTTCAGCAAGAACACAAGAAACATTATGAAAATGGTTTGTTATGATACTAATATTCTATATTCCTAAGCACAATAAGGATAAGCACTTGTGGCATGCTTAACCTTAATAGTATCATTTATTAGTTTTAATTATTCCTTAAGATGACTTAGTAAAGATGAAGGGGTGTGTCCGTATATAGTTATGCTAGAAATAAGGAGTATAAGTCTCTTCTGAATCATCATAATTTAAAATACTGAATTCATATAATTTTTTGATAATTGGTGGTCACCCCTTAAAGTGGTCTTCTAATCTGCTGATTTTTACATTTATTTTCTAGAAATATCATAAGAAGTGGTATTAGAGCTACGATTTTGGGCCAATATTTTTGTTTCTACCATAACTGGCCCAGTTCTGTTGGTACAGTTTGTTTCAACCTATGTTCCTCGAAGATGCATACCAGGCATTTTTAGATCTGCACCGGTACTAGGGATGCATTGGAAATGCCCCCTGCTGTCTCCTACAAGAAAAAGCTGACCTAGCATCCTGGGGCTGCTGACTGTGCAGCGGGATGCCCAGTTGTTGCCAAGACGGCAGGGGAATGCCATTGGGACAGCTGGGGACATCAATGAGGTCCTCCAACTGTCCTGTGGACAATCGGCCATCCTTGTGAAAAAAGCTACTCATTTTTTAAAATTTCAGTGTCTTTGACAACCAGAAGTATAAATTATAATGCCTTTTAAGTTAATTTTCATATGCATGAAATTTTCCACCTAAGATCAAATACTTGGGATTGTAAGGTTTCATTTCCACATCGAAATACCCACTAAGTTTTAACTGAAATGATCCACCCTCAAAAAGCTTATATTAAGCAGTGACAATTCTCAGATATCTAGATTGTAATCTAATAGACTAATAGATATTCTCTTGGTTAGTTCTCTGACCGCCACCATTACATTTCCCTTGAAAGAAGACATGACTTGTTTAAGACTTATTTTCAACAGGCAATTGATATTCCTAAGTAGTTGAACAAATAGTAATTTGAATTATCTGTCATAATTCCATTCAACAAGGTTGGTTTTATATTTATTGACAAAGTTTATGCCTTTTGACAATCCTTTTCAGCGTACCTGCTCTATTTAATATGTTTAATTTATCTTAGGCCAATCTTTTTATGGGTCTCTGTTAATCTTGATCACAAAATGGATGTCAAATCTTGTATATCTTGTATAAATCAATCTATATGTGCAGCATATTGATACAATGGTTGTACCCGTTTTAAAATTTTGGGGCTTATTTTTAAATGGTTGTGAAAATATTGATTTAATTTTTAATGCTTGTACTGCAATTGTGTCCTAGAATCTGAAATTCGCCAATACACAGAAGCCTAATGGCTCTGGTTTGATCTGGATTTTTCAAAATAGAGATCTGAACTTAAAAATATAAAAAATGAATTTTGATAGTGGAAACTTGTACTGACCAAAATCCTGAAAGAACTTAAGAAATGTGATACTGAAGAGTTAGAAAATTCCAAGACATGATACATAACTAAAGTCAAATGATGAGCACACTTCTACTGAGAGGGTGGGGGGGGGGGGGGGAAGGCAGTTGAATCAGTATAAGGTAATCTTCTACTTTTTCAAATTAATAATCACAAATTCACAATAATATCGATCATACAACATCAACAATTAATAACACAAGATTTACGTGGAAATCCTTTTGGGAGAAAACCACAGAGAAGAGGACTGCTTGGATCTCTAGTCCAAATCGAGCCATAAACAAGATACTTCTTACAAAATATTCATAGGTGCCAATGTATTGGAGACACCAATCGCTCTTGGAATGGTGTGATTTAGTGGCCTTTGGCCTTCATACTTTCAATTCCCATTAACAATTTTCTTGACATCAGAAAACTGATTTCTTCTTTGACATCAATGAAAACATTTTTCATCATCAAACTTTTACCAACTGAAAAGTCTGACTTTTGGAAAACTGAAATCTATGACTATTGAAAATAAAACTGAAAACTGTTGCTGCTGAATCTTTTTGAACTGAGGTCTCATGTGAACTCTCAATTCAATTCTAATGTTATGTATTAAGAATCTATAATGTATATGATGAATGCCTTATCAATGTTATTATATGAATATTTGAAATTTCCCTAAATTTTTTTAAAATCCTATATTTTCAATAGCTGTCCCCTTTGCCATCCTGTGCCATTCTGTGCCATCCCTGTCCTGAAAACTTGATGGAAAATAGTTTTCAACTTTATCCTCAGACTTGAGTACCCAAAAAGTTATTTTTAAAGGCTATCCTTGATTGAAATCTAATCTACGATATGTGCATTAATTTGTTCCTCTGCCTCTCGGATTTCATGTAAATCCATGTGCCAGTGGGGTCAAGTTATTCTGTTTTGAAGTGCTATACAAAGGAGTTGCTTGGTATCTGAGAGCACCCCACTTCATTGCCCTTGGTTCTTGGTATCTTATGTGATTCTATGAATATTAACACTCTACTTACTCCATCTTCCAGAAAGAGGCTCTCTTCTGTCCTGGGTTTCATGCAAAATCATGTTATGGTGGGGTCTAGTTCCTCTTTTTTCAAGCTCTTGTCAAAGAAGTTAGGTGGTAGCACTCAACTTCATAGTCCTTATTTGTGAGGCTATATGATTTTGTGCATATGTTAACACTTTGATTATTACATCATCTTAGAAGAGACCTCCCTTCCCCCCCTTGGCCTCCCCGGCTTCATGCAAATTCATGCGAGGGTGGGGTTTATTTGCTCAATTTGGAGGCTCTATACCAAATCAGTCACGTCGTAGTCCTTGGTTCTGTTATCATATACTTTGCTGCAAATATTAGCACTTTTCTTACTACATTAATTTTCAGTTTCCCATTGATATTCTATAAACAATGGTACTCTGATATTTGACTTTGTGTATTTGAGATTCCATTTGGCCCCAACGAATGGCAAAGAGAATGGGTTGCTGGTTAGAGGGAAAGTTTACTGAAAGCACTTGAATAGGTTTTTGGCACCATTTTAGGCAATTGTGAATTTTTTTTTATCTAACAACATTATTTGGCCAGATAAATCACTATTAAGTAGTGTTTCGCTCTTTAAGGTTTGGGATTCCATCGGAACACACAAAGAAATTTGCTTTTTGGATTTCATCTGTCTCCACTTTAAAAACAATTTTGATTAACTGAAGTGTGAGAAGAATGGCAATGCAATGGTGGATGGATCTATGCAATAGTTTGAGCTAGATAATATAATTTAAGTCAAGATATGTGGCTAGGTGTGGGTTCACTATCCAACCGACATTTCTTAGAAAAGTTAGAACAATGTTTTTTACTGCATATTTTTGGGTATGGAGAGAATTCATAATCAGCCAATACTTCATTAAGTTTTAGTTCTGGAGGGTTTTGTACATTTCAAGTACTTATATCCAGTCATCCATATTAAAATTCCTTTATATGTATAGTTAAATTGCTAAAATTCCTTTATATGTATAGTTAAATTGCTAGTTCTTTAGTTGCTTTTGTTATCATTTGCTATAGCATGCTGCCTGAATTTCAATATCCTTGCTTGGATATGATTCTTTAAGATTGTTTTCTTATCAATTTGCACTTGCAACAGTCTTGTGAGCATCATTCTGCTCCATGTCAACACCTATTAGCTCAACTTCTGTTAAATACAGACTTATACTTGTGACCATGGCCTAAAGAAGAAAAAAAAGCACTCAGGATGTATAACTACCCTCTGCATGCCATTTCTGGTACACTTCAATAGTTTTCAATTTTTTAAAAGTTGTTTTTAATATATTTGTGTACATGTATTTATTAAAACATGTGCAATAACCTTAGCAGCAAAGTTAGAGAACTCTGAACCAAATGTTGCATGCCCTTGGAGCCAAGTTTTGCTCATTGAATGTCTGGTTTTGAAAGATGTGTGTAATGAAAGGAAAGTGATCAGAAAGGTAATACAGAGATATCTCACATGGATTCTTGTGTTGCTTTTACTTTGCCAACGTAGCATAATGCAATGTGGTACTAATATTTTTATCATTTATGTGGTGTGGTACTGAATATTTTTACGAATGGTATTTTTTCAATTTGTATATGCTTTTTCCTGTAGAGTTTTAACCTTCCAAAATTTCACTTGCAATCTTTTGGATGATTTTAACATCCCATAGTCCATACTATATCTCTTGGTTTCACTTCACCTAGAATTTTAATCCCAATATAAAATGGCTTTCACGGTTCATATTTTTTTTTTGGGGTTCCTTTAATTTTTTTAAAGGGAATAGTTGTTTATACACGTAATAAGTAATTTATGTTTCCCATGGGTATTTTTTAGTTAGATTTAATTTATTTTGGAAGATTTGAACTGTGTATGATTAAGTCATTACAAGATTACCTCCTTTAGTAGTCATTACAAAGTGACATTTTTCTAGAGTATGTTGCACACATAGTGCACAAGCACCTCATAGTATTTGTTAGGGGAGGGAGTGGGTTGCATAAGTAGGGAATGAATGGTGAATACAATTTACTTCTTTGTGATTCTCATCCTCCGGTCTCTTTCCCCATTGACAAATCTTTGGGACATTTAATGCCTGTTAAGTAGTATGTTGTTAATATTCTTATTTTTATCACATGCAAGATGGAGGTTCAGGTGACGATTTTGGTATGGATTCTGTTGATTGTGATGAAGAATGTCTCACAGAGTTAGGGAGGAGAACTATTGAAATGTTTGTGCTAGCACACCTCTACAGGTATTTCAGCTTGAACTTCAAATTTATAAGATACTGGATTTTGAACTTAGTTGCTTGTACATAGAACAATTGTGCTCATAGAGAATGATTTGCTTGTGCTGTACTGATATACTTGCAGCTTTGAGCTCTATAACATGAAAGCTTTTTTTTCCAAGTTGTCATATATACCTGCTAAAATTGAATATATGGTTTCAAGAGGATTACCATTTTATACCACACTGCATGAAATGTACATTGTAATTGTAGGCAACACTTGCTTTATATGTTTCAATAATCAAACCTTACAATTTTGTTACAATGCTGAAAGGATGCAACCGGTCCACATTTCTTGTCCAAATTAAAGATGAGATAATGTAGCTGACAAGAACACCACACAGATAGAATGGTGAAAGTTGACTTGAGTATGTTTGTTTTAGGGTTATAGATTAGGTGAAACTCTTTGCTGCGTTTGTGATATTCTCTGGTCATTTTTACTTTAAAAGCAACATCATAAAACAGAGAACTGTTAAAAGTTAAAACCTCAATTACATGATAAATAACTATTGAAAACTCAATATTTGCTGTCAAGTGTAAATTGCATAACCCATAGATAGGTTAACCCATACTATCTTAGTATAGCGAAGTACATAATATTATCAAACTTGACATGGAACTCTCAGTGAAACTTAGAGATACCAAAGTTGTACATAAAATCAGAACTGCATGGTTTTCTATAATTTTTTGAAGACTGTAAGTGGAAATTTGCATATCACCATTGGAGTCTGTTTGCTTATATTTTTCATAATAGATTAAACAAGCTTATTCATTACAAAAACGAACAAGTTATAATATAAGACTCTTTAATTGAATTAATTGTGATGTTTGAAGAATTGAAGAAGGAATATATCTTGAATATTTAGAAAACTAATTTTTGAGATGCAAAATTATTATGTATTATTGTATACTTGAATATTAAATTTCAATGTTATGAAAGGCATAGTTATCAAATATTGCAATTGAATGTTTGTTTCTTTATTTTTCATTTAATGATTTTTTTTTAGTTGAGTGGGGGAGGACGGAGGGGGGAGGGAGGAGGGGGGAGGAGAGAAGGGGGAAAGGGGAGAGAGAGGAGATAGTGAGAAAAGAGAAAAGAGAGGGGGAGAGAGAAAAGAGAGGGGGAGAGAGAGAGAGGGGGGAGGGAAGCAGGAGAGGGAGAGAGAGGGGAGGGAAGGCGAGGGTGAGGGCGAGCAGGAGGGGGAGGGTGAGAGGGAGAGGGGGAGAGTGATGGAGAGAGGAAGAGAGGGGGAGAGGAGAGGGAGAGGGAGGGGAAAGGGGGGAAGGGGAGGGAGAGGAGATAGAGAGAAAAGAGCAAAGGTAGGGGCAAAGAGAGGGGGGGGGGAAGTTGAGGGTGAGAGGGAGAGAGAGGGGGGCGAAGGCGAGGGAGAGAGGAAGAGGAAGAGAGG